>JAOTQJ010073001.1:0-13044 GCA_025642045.1 Solanum sejunctum | reverse complement strand
ATGTATATTTGTTCTTATGGCAATATTTGGTACTGTTGGGTTCGCTGTTTGCAGGTGGGGTTGGTTAGAAAAACAGAGGAGACTCTATCGAAATTTTGTGAAATCCCTTAGCGGTTGTAAATGGAGATTCAGTATAAGTGTATGTCTGGGTGCCTTATCGGCACCATTCACGGCCCTGGGTTGGGTCGTGATAGTTAGACAGTATCCGGAGGCAGTCATATAGGGTAAAACGCGCATGGACTGATCTAGAGTATGTGGATTCGCCTTCCAGGTAGGCTAGGCTTTTCTTACCTCTAGACTAAGCTGAAATGCATGTATATTGGGAGTTGTTTGTGGTTGGAAGTCCTGAGTAAGATATGTGTATATATTGTGAAGCTGATTGTTAGTTATATTTCTTGCTATGCATTTAAATACTGTTGTCATGATTTGTTAACACTCGTCGTCCTAGATAATCTTTGTACTTAGCATATGGGGTAACTACAGTTATTATGGGATACTTGTGATTATTTTGGACTGTACTAGATGTGACCACTATAGTGACTAAGTTCTAGCATTGTATAACTATGATAAGGCCTATTAAAGCATATATATGGGCTAATACTGTGATAGGTATGCATTGTGGCTTAACTCCTATCTATAGGAATATATAGTCTACTACTACTATGATATGTTGGATGTGAGGTTGTTTATTAATCACACGTCATACTATGAACTAGGGGTGTGCATTGGTCAGTTCGGTTATCGGTTCAATTTATCAGTTTCAGTGTTTAAATATGCTAAACCAATAACAAATCAATAAAATAATTTTTATCAATTTTTGATTTATTAATTTTAAGTCCTTAACTGTTCAATTTTTGGTTTATCCGATAAGGATAATAATGAGAATTTACATTAATATAAACAGATGGAGTACGAAAAAGTAAAGATTAAAAACTAAATACTAGAGTGGTTAACTAATTACTTAAGTACGATAACGATTAAAATAGGTAAAGTACTACTATAGTGTCCTATTATTATTAAATGACTAATATATGATATTTACGAAGGGATAAAATAATAAATTATTATAATCTTATTGGGTTGTCAGTTTATTCAATAATCCAATAGTAAAAATTGATATCGAATCAATAACCTAATAATTTTTTTAAAAAAATTTATTAAAAATTTAATAACCTAATAAACCAATAACGTTTTTATCGATTGGTTCAATTTTTGCACACCCTTACTGTGGACTGACTCTGGTATAATATATGGTTCCAATACGTTGATTCGCTATGGATACTTATGATACAATCGTATTGTGGATTGATTTGGTATAGATATAACTCTACTGGACATGATTCTTCTGGATACTTGTGATATACTAATCGATTATTCTTGGGTTTAGGGCTCTGTTGATTATTTTTGGGTCTAGGGCCCTGTTGATGCCTCGGGTCTGGGACCCAATTGTTTATTCTCTGACTTTTTGTTCTCTTAGGGCCTTAGCCTAGGCTAAAGCCGACACTGACTAAGATACACTCTACATAGAGCCATGCAGATACCTAGGGATTGTCCATATTTACTCAAAGTACTAGTGATTAACTGGGATGTGGTGTATTTAGCTCTGGATGGGCATGACCCTACATTTGTCTGTGAAATATATACTTATTGTATATAGTTGATAGTCTTTGTGCATTTATTATCCTTACCAACTGATAGTCTTTGTGCATTTCTTATTCTTACCTGAGACTGGGATTAACTAGTGTTATTTGAGAGATTGTGACATACAGTTGTGTGTGTTAGATTGGGTGGTTTATATATATTGCGAGTGTCGTTGCCTACGTTGACTCTGGACATGATTTGACTTTGGAGTTCTAGATTCAGATAGTCTGGTTGAGTGTGTGACTGTTTGATACCTCGAGTCCTAGATGACACTCTCTATCGCTATTTAAACTTCGATGGTCACGTTCGAGTGTCTGAGACTCAGGAGTTGCGCCCCTTGGTCCGAGTCTAGTGACCACAACTGGGATGTCAGGTGGCAGATGTCGATTCTAATGTTCGAACGCCAGTTGATTTTCATAGGGTTTGAGACCCAGTTGATGTTCCTTGGGTTTGAGGCCCAATTGATTTTCTCTGGGTTCGAGGTTCTATTGATTGTGTTAGGGGGATTATTTCTCCTGTTAGGGATACATCTCACCGTTATATATATTATCAGACCATCTGGCCCTGGTTGGTTGCCCCGACCAGTGGCCATGTTGGGAAGGGGGTTCGAGGCCTTTTTTGATATTATAGGGGTTCGAGGCCCCGTGTGATACTAGTGTTAGTGGATATGTCGAGAACCCGGTTGATTACCTGTAGATCCACATACCTATGTTGACATCCAATTTTGTCCCTTTTTTCTTCTAATTTATTTCCTTGAGCTTCTAAATTGTTAATGAGTCGAATACTTTACATTTCACTACTATCTTTATTCATTCTATTGTTATCGTTATTATTCATTAGATACTATTACTACTATTATTCTTATTTTCGCTACTTTTTAACATAGCTGTTTTTATTATCATTACCATCTTTTTAAATCTATTGTCGTCACTTATTTCAAGCTCTATACTTGCCAAATCAATTATAACTCGACAATTATGTCTACAATATTTACAAAATTATTAATTATGAATTTCATAATATTAGTACTTTACTTTGTATATTTTTATCATTAAATTCTTTGTATAACATAAATTGTATCGATTATAATATAGAAGCTCGAAAGAATTAATTTGAAGTAGAAAGGAACCATAATTAGCCCACGAAGAAATCCAAAGCAAGACCTTTGTTCAGTCCATTTTTTTCAAAAATACAACTCAAATGTAGCAGCCCAATACTCCAAATAAATCAGCCGACACAATTTATTCTTTTTAATAATATGAAAAGCCCTACTTCTGTATGATCCAAAAAACCTACAATAGCAGCCTTTCTTCTCCACCTTTCATTTTTGTGAAAGTCAACAAGCTATCAATAATGGAGAGAGTTAGGTACACCATTTTTTACTACTATCATTTCAATCACGTGAAGGACCAACATTATTCAAAAGCTTCCCAACGTTCACTTCATTTTCTTTTGACCAATCTCAAAATCAAATATTCAAATTCCCGCTCAAGGTGTTAACCCTAGAAAATCTGCCTATAAATATCATCCTTTGGGACCTATTTCGGGGGGCTTTTTGAGTGGCATCCATCTGTTACTACTCATACTCTAATCTAAGAAGAACTCAACTCTCTTGTTCTCTATTTGTATTTCTTCCTCTCTGCCTTCAAATTTGAGTTGCACACAACAACTTTGTTTTCTTAGTTTGACCACCATTGAAGGTTATTGGAGGTAGCGAATAGTCGAGGTCAAGGCCCTGGTTCACTGCCCTAAAAAAGGTAAAATCTTTCCAAGCTTTATATTTTAAATTTTCATGTGTGTAGTTCATTTGGATAGTCATGGTTATGTGCAAATTTTGTTAGTAATAACAGAAACTTTCCTTGTCCTGTTTGGAAAGTTGAATCGTTGTTTCGTTAAAATGTGAAGTATGGTATATATTTTGCATGTGTGATTAATTGACAGTCTTCCTTCTCATTTAATTCTTCACATCTAAATCTGTACTTAAACTAGTCTACCTCTATGATTTGTTCACTGGAATCATCATAGCTTGACGAAAATCTGTGAGGCCCTTTAGATAATATTTCTTGGCTTAATGTTGCTTTGGCTAACTGCATTGATTAAATGGCTGCTCCTCTGTCGAGAGTATTCCTTTTACTTCAAATGGCTCGAAACCAATGTTTATATTTGGATAATTGTGCCTTTATTGCTTTCTATCCTGTTTTCTAGGTTTTCTTAAGCGTCCAACTATTATATCCTGTCGAGATTCACTTTTCTGGTTCAGGTCTAGGTACATACATCATTAAGAATTTAAAGGGCCTCGTTACGGCTTAAATTGAACCTCTGAGTCGATTACATTCCTATCTATGTGGTGCCTAATTTCTTAAACGTTGTTACATTTCATCTCATCCCTAGCTTTTTGCTTCTCTTAGTGAATTCTTTAGTGTCTCAAAGAATAGAGAGAGTTTTTGGATTTGCCTATTCATTAAATGATGTATTGATCACCATTTCAAGTTCTGTTGGTATTCATGACTACACGTTTTGTTGTAACATGCTCTGTTTCTTGCTCAAGGTTATCTGCCTTAAGCCTTCTTTCCCATTAGATCACTGCATGGCTTGTCTTAATTTCCTAAATATGATGCCTTTGCCGTAAATGTTATTTTTCAGTGATTTTATAATGTAACTTTCTCACTGTGTTTTCTGGGAATTAAGTTTGATAGATTGATGCCTAGCATGTTAAATAGTTTTCCTACTCTTGTTTGTTTCATGTATTCTGTGGAAGGAGGTATGACATTAACTTTACTAGAATGATGACTCAAATCATGAACAATTATTCTATGATACTGCCTCACTTTCTCTTATATCTGTTAGAAATTTGAGTTTACTGATGACAACATTGCAATAAGTTGCGATAAGGTCTTGGCACTATCTTTCAATCACTTTACATGACATAGAAAACATATCTTTTTATCTTAAGTTCAGTTCTAAATGGCCATTCACTATGGTTCTGTTTGCATACGCATGTGGTCCTTGATAAATTTTTCACTATATATCTGCAAGTGTGGAATATGTTTACTCTAACCTTTTATATTTTGTCTTTAATTTGCATGAACACCTTGGGAGCAATGGAGTCTCAATTTGTGACTCTCACAAGTTAGAGTCTCATGACTCGCTACCAGCATACTGGCACATGGAATCAATATCTTAGACTATCTCGAATAGCAAGTCAAACAAAGAGACCTTGCTTGGAGCCATCCATGGCTACATATATTTTTATTATTTATTTGCTTATTTATTCTTCTTGCTTGTGTTACTTGAATATGTTATCATTCTTGATCCACACAGTTAATAATATAGATTTTTAGGTTTGGGCACCTCTAGTTAGAAATAAATCATTCTCGCGGCATTAACTTTTTATTACATTTTTAAAAAATAAATCAATATTTGTTCTTAAGGTCAAACTACTTAAAAAGAATATTTTTCAAAACATGAGCATTACTTCCATATACAAAGTTATTTTATTAGTGCGCACCATTTTCTCATATAAAAATGTTGTTTTATCACTTTTCTAAATACAAAAAAATTCAAGTCATTTCATTTCAAACAAAAAAGATTTTTTTAAAAGGTTTAAGTATATTGATGATTTCAAGATAAAAAAATATTTTCTAACTTATTTTTCTTGACTATTTAATACTTCTAGCATTTAAATTAATCTTAATTTTATTAACCTAAGTTTGGTCGGTTAATTGTTTTTAACAGATACTAAAAGATGCTTAATTCCTTCCTTTTAGGATAACTAGAACTCTTATCTAGAATCACATAGGTTAAGTAGATCTTAAAATGGAGTTAATATTACCTTAGACAAAATAGGTATCCTAATTTATCTTAAAAATAATTAGGTGGCGACTCCTTTAAGTTTAATTTAGGAATCACCAATATGTTGTACACTATTTGACCTTGGGTTAAAATGGAATATAATGCCTATACAAATCCTGATTGTGCGTGGGTGTACCCTCTGGGCTTATGGGGGCTTAGGGGGCGTCCAGAATTAGACACTAAGGCTTTACACCCATGTACAACTGACCCTTGGATCATATGATATTGGGAGTTGGATTTCTTGGTGATTTCATGAGTTCCATGGTGATTCTATCAGTTAGATTGTGTGAGTGTACCTTCTGAGCTTATGGGGATCCCTTCGGCGTACAACCATAGCTAGTAGGGCTTTGCACCTGCGCATAGCACTATGTTTTAGTCCGAGCATAGTTGTTGTCTGGGTCTACTCGTGTTTTGTCAATTAGTATTATTGCACACCACTTGGAATTGGGGTTTAGTGATTCTCCAAATATGCATGCTTCTTGACCAGAGTTTTGATTTGCTCCATTTACTGCAATTCTCTATATTTGAGCCTTCTATATTTATAGTACTTCACTATTGGTCCGCCAATGATGCCTATTGGGTGCCTATTACCGGTACTCACTCCTATATTTCTACATCTTCCCATGGTGCAAGTCCAAGTATTAGTCGTAGTCGTTGAGTTAGGATTTCGCAGAAGATTCGAGAGATATAGGTGAGCATCGATAGCTCTAGATGTTCTGCAGTCTTCTTCTATTTTGACGACTATTTTTTGTATTTAGACAGTGGCCTTGTATATATAGTTTGGATTTGTAAGTGGAGATTGTCATTCTGGTAGTGTTTGTAGATATGTCTATTTTTTATTTTGAGTCTATAGTAGCTCTGTACAGATGATTTTCAAGTCCTAGGATAGGTTGTTATTGCCTTATTTTGTATGTTTGTAGCTATTGTTATACTTAGCTATTAGGACAGGTGCCAGGGGTTTTGGGTTAGCTTGCCTGCAGGTAGGATCTAACATGCACCATCATGACCTGACAGTTGGGGTTGCAACATTTTGTCCTTTTTAAGACAACTATAAAGAGAATATTATTTGTCATGATTTTTAAAAAAATAAAGTTCAAAATAGTATAAATTTAAAATTGATATTGATTAAAAATAAGCTTGATGTTAAGAATAAACAACAACAACAACATATCCAGTGATATCCCACAAGTGGGGTCTAAGGAGGGAAGATTGTACGCAGAGCTTACCGCTACTTCACAGAAGTAGAGAGGCTGTTTCCTAATTGATGTTAAGAATAAGAGTGGATTAAATCGTACTAAAAATAGGTATGTGTTAAAAGTGATCAAAAGTTACTTTTTTCAATATCATAACCCAAAAATCGAAAGAATAATGAAACCAATTCTACCTATAGGTAGACAAGCCAACTCAAAATCATAAAAATCATAAGACAAAAACATAAATATAAAAACAATTATTAAAATCAAAACAAGTCATAAATCCATCATTTCATAAAAACTCACCGCTATCTTTGGGATGAAATAGATCATCCACGGAGCCTCTGTTAAGGATTTATAGTACCAATATCTGTGTTACAAAATAATGCAGCTTCAAATGGCGTTAGTATATGAAATGTATAGTATGTAAATTAGTTTAATAGAACAATACTCAAGAAATAAATGACAAGAATGAAATTAATTCAAATGGACTCAACTCAACAACCAACTCAGCTTGGTAACACATGCAAGTTTTAAGAATAAAACCATGCTTTGAAATAAAACTCAAGAATATCGAACTCATGCCAAATCAAATCAATCAGTAAGTGTGAGTTTCTCTAATCGACAACTATCACCTAGGACTAAGTGATGATACAACGAAGCAATATCATTGCTACATCCATCTGATACCTTATCAGGGTAAAGAACATTACTACCAATAGATATCTAATAAAATCTCTCGAAGGACTTTAGAGTTATGACCCTTTTCTCATCTTATGTTAGCGGCATAATTTATGGAGTTTGAGATAATTATACTCTTACAAAAATCAGTGCTAATATTCCTCCCAAAATCAAATTTCCTTTGTTCATATCTATCAGGTAAGTAAATTACTTAAAAACATCTAATCTAGCCTCATTAGGTTGTCATCAATTCAAGCATATCTCAATCATCATATCTTTCTTTTTAAAACAAAAGGAATATACGTTTAAACTCTTAAAATTCTTCAAAATCCTTTCTCAAAATATCATATGCTTTCATTTAAACATGCTTCAAAAGTCATTCACATCTGGTCAAGACACTTTCTCAAATCATTATTTATGTTTCTTTAGACTCAGTAAAATATGTTTCAAATCAGTTAAAAATCATCTTTCCTCAATGCACACAAATAAAATGTCAATTTCAATTCAAAACAATGCATAGTAAAAATCATAATAATTGATTTATTTTGAGTTCACGAGAAAGTAATCATGAACGACAATCGTCTAAAGAATTAAAGGATAAGAATAACATCTCAATGCATGATTTAATAAGATTTAAAGGACAAAGAATTAACTCAATTCAAGTATAAAATCAAATATAATTCTCAATTAGAGTTCATGTGGAATAGAGACATGAATATGCATCCAAATCAAATGTTCAACTCATGAACATCATCAATATATATTTACATACAAGGAACTCAATAAAACAATAGATAAATCAACAATTAAATTCAAGGAACTCAAACACTCAAATTCAACTCAACTCAAATATATAAAGATAAAGAACCACCTTGATGAATTTAGTCCAATGTTGTGTTAGCTTTACATACCTAAAATGAGGAATTATTGCATGAATTTTGAGGGTTGAGCTTGGATGCTAGTTTATTCTTTTCCCCAATCCAACATTGTATTACCTGAAATACTCATAAAAAATTGAAAAATGATACTGAGATTGACCAAGTTCGTGATGCAGACTTGCTCCATTTTAGTTCATTTTCTTTCGAAATACCTAAACGCATTCATGATATATGTTTTATAAACAAAAGGATAAATTGCATTTCTGGAGTGCATTTTAAGAACAAAAAGATTAATTGCACTCATGGAGTGCATTTTATGAACAAAAGTGTAAAATAAATTATGTTGGGGCAGGTCTGCGATGCGGATTGTCGTGTACTCTTCTGGTTAAGCAATTTTGTCATAAAAAATTATCTTTTGAATTTCTTGGTAAAAAATTCTACCGAAATCATTTTGAACTTATTTTTTTAACCCCTTTTAATTCCCTGACTCGATCTCAACTTAAATGACTTGGGATGTTACGTTTTGATCCAATCTTAGGAAATATTACACGTTTAGATGGATTTAAATTCACTCAAAATGAGATTTGGGGTTTAAATAATTAGTTAAAGTGCTAAAATAAATTTTGTTGTTAAGTTCGAAGAGTTTTTATATTTTCTCTTTAAACACACACATATATACACACACTTAAAAAGACATACATATTTGAAAATACACACACATATATGTCTGTATGTATAGACATAGTATACAAAAATTAAACTCATACCAGAATGCTCAAGTTCCTGGGTCAAACCCGACCCAATCTACTATTTATTGCTTTTTTGACTGGTTTGGCTAATCAGTCAAGTGTTGTATTTATTGAGGTTAGACCAAGGCCACTACCATTTGATAACTAAACCAAAAAATTAATAATTAAAAGCTCATGACTTGTTAGGAACTTTAGCTTTTAAAAATATTTTAGCATTGATTTACTACTCAACTTTGAAACAAGTATCAAACTTGTACATCTTTTGTGATAACTATTTAAGTTTTCATAATATTTTTCTTTCATTACAACAGAAATATTTTATGTAAATCAAGCTAATGCACTTGGCCAAACATGTTGTCTGGCATATGCAAATAGAGGATATCTATGAGCCCCAAAGTAAAAGCCATCTTCTTGTACCCTCCATTAGCATTCAAGATGGTCACCATCTATTTCTCCACATTGTCCAGCTATAGAGCTATTGAATACATCAAATGATATATTTTGGTCATTCCACCAAAAATGACAAAAAAAAAAAAGCGTACCTCCAAAAAGTTTCATATTAAATCTAAAATTAAAATCATCGTTTGGATGAAGAACTTTGTACCCTAAACCATCATCATTAGATTGACAACGAAGGGTTAGTTTAGAATTAGGAGGGAGGTCATCAATGATGTAAACATGAAATCTTGGAGTAAGTCCATGACGACTTGTCACAAGAGAAATGATTAGTAGAAAAATGAGTAATAAAGGAAAAAAATTGATCTTAGGATTAATCATATACTTTGACCAATTGAAATGGTTTTGTTTAATTTGTTCTATGTATGATTTTCAAAACTCCCCATAAAATTACCAAAAAGTCCTTAAAACGTAATTGTGCGCACAACATGTCTTCCAAAGCTCCAATGGGAAATCCGAGACCGGATTTGCGATCAGCACGAAAAATCGAGTGGGGAAATGATCTCGATCTGATTTAAGAGCAATCGGAGCAAAAAATAATTTTTGCTAATTAATGCCGAGACAGTGTCTGTCCGCACCCCTGGCGCGATGCGGAGGGGGCGTGGAGCAACACTTTGCCTTTTTTTAATTTTTCGAAGAGAATTTAAAATTTCCAAAAATTCACGAAATGTACTGGCCCGGGCCCCTGGCGCATCATGGACCAGTACAATTTTTCTGGCCTTTTTTATTTTAAATACGAAAAGGGTATTTTGGATATTTTTAATTCAATTTTAATTCCCAAAACATATTTTTAAGTCTTAAACTCGTACGAAGGGTTTCAAAAACCCATTAATTTCTAAGTTTCAACGGGAGAACCGAAAGAAGAAGAAGAAATAGTTTAGGGTTTTAAAGCTTGGGTCCGAATTCTTGTAGAAAATTAGTACAATCTTCATCCTAAATATGTAAAGGCTACCAGAACATGAGATTGTTCTCCCATGTACCCCAATGAATGTAGTAAGTTGGAGATTGATAGTTGATAGGTCTTGAATTGTAATTCTTGAAGATTTTTTGAAATTTATCTTTAGTTTCTATATAATATCTTAAATTGATGATTATCATATTTTGAATTAACTGTTTACATGTATTATTGTGTGATTATGTATTTACCCTACATGAATTCTCTGTTAAAGACTTCAAGAATGAGCTTAGGGGTAATGTCTAGAGCCTTGACGGTCTGACTGTATTGATGGCTTGGTTTGGGTCTTGAGATGAGTATGTTGATGACTGAAATTGATGTAACTAGTGTTCTTAGAATCAAAATGAGGTGGAACCTTAGCTTTGAAAGAAGAATCTATTCTTTGAGTAAATAGAATGTCAAATGAGATGAGGTCCCCGTCTGGGGAGAGGGGGGCTGGTTGTGTAACCAGCCTGATGTTGATAGACTTATGAGCATATCGAGTCTTGGAAGGAGTATTAGCACCGAAATAGGTAAGAGCGAGTCCTACTCGTACTCATTAACTATGTGGCCAGCGTAGGAGAGGATTGGACTGTGAAAGCAGATGTTTTCTTTATCCCGCAGAGGACTTGACAAACTTCTTTGGGATCCCTAACAGACTCGTCCTTTACCCCGATAAGGTACTGGACGGATGTGGCAACAACATCTCTTCATTGTATCATCACTGGCTTAAAGGTGTTGATTGTTAGTTATAGAAACTCCCAAATAGTTTTCATGTTAATAGTACTCCGAGATTGATGTGATAGTGTGGTGTCTAGATAGATAGTGATGTGATAGAGTCATGTCCCTTACTCTGAGTTGAATTTGAGTGATAGATGAGCTGATGTCATTGTATATTGTATAGCCCTTACTATTTATTTTATCCTATTTTACATACAATACATTTCATATACTAACGCCTCTTTGGCGTTGCATCATTTTATAATGCAAATTCTGTAGATAGAGGACTTAAGCAGGCAAATCGTTGAGGTTCAGAGCTCCGTGAATCCAGACTTGGTGAATCCCCCCTGCTTTTGGAGGACACATTTATTTCTCCTTTATCTATTTTGAGTTAATTATTTTGATTGTGGTAGCCATGGTTTGTCATGGTACGTTCATAAACACTAGCTATAGAGGTTTCATAGACATAGACAGTTGATAGTTGATGTTGAGATTGTTTTCCTCATTCCCTATTGAAATTGAGGTACTCTTTCCTTCGTACTCTATATGATAGTGATTGTGATAGTCTTATAGCCCACTGAAAGCCCTTTTAATTCCTTAACATCTTCTGCAAATGAATTGATTGAACGAATGCGATGAGATTAGATGGTTCGCTTGGGGACTTGCAATAGTCTCTAAGTGCCAATTACGTCTAGGGTACCCTCCTAAGACATGACAGCTTTCTTTGAGACTTTGAATAGGTTCATATACTACATACATTTATATATTATGTACGTTGTTCTGGCTGATTTACTATCTTTGATTTGGTTCGTGCTACATAAATCAAACTATTCTTGAAATATTAAATACTTTTCCTTTCATATTATGCTTTCTTTGAACATCTAATTTTTCATCAAATAGGTGCCAGGTGGCCCAATACTAAACTAAAAGAGTGTAAATAATCTTATTCTTACTCCATAGGTTGACTAACCATTCCATTGTCCTTACCATTTTCAGTTGATCTAAAGTGCTGCAAACCAATAGTTTAATTATTGATAACAATGTTACAAAATTTGTCCAAATCTCAAATGTATTTTTAATAGATATTAGTATCTCAAAATATACACAATATAACATATCCAAGAATTTATCGTCAAATCATAACTCAATCATAGCATTTAGATATGTGATTTCATCATGTAATTTCAAATTACGAGATGAAATATCATGTCCAAATAACATAAAAGAGAATTCATATAGATTGACTTGAATGATCCCGATCACAAAATGAAATATCAAATTCTCCAAAAGTTTGATTAGAAAATTTCATATCATGATTTAAATATAAAATTTGACCCACAAGGTTACGTTATACTTTGTGAAAAAAAAAACCATCTTGTATCTATCAACCATTTGCTTCATATATAAACAAAATCTAGTTGTAAATATTGCTAATGATATTGACCGACAAACGATTCAAAGTAACAATTTTGGTTTATCTTTTCAGTCATCTAATCAAGAAATATATGTTCAACATGAGGAGATCGTCCATATTATGTGGAAGAATTATATTAAAGAGTAGTATACATATTCATTTTTTTTTATTGGACTAAAGTTCAATCAATAGATATTATATTTTGTTAGAATAACTTTTTGATAGTGTAATGTATTATACTCAATAAAATTGTACAAAGTATTGGACTAATTTTGATAGTTTTTCTCAAACAACATATGAATTTTTTTAATGTTTCAAAGTAACCTGTTAGGGTCATGAATTCCCAAGCTTGACAGAGAGACTGATAATATTTTATAGCAAGTCAGGATATATCATTAGTTGCTAAGAACCTTTCATCAAAGAAACCAAGAGAGAAATGTGTTAGAAGAATCTTTGAGAGATTAAAGATTTGAGACGTAAAAAATCACTATCTTCCAAAAGTTATTATCGAATACAACAAAATCTA
>JAOTQJ010072991.1:0-13045 GCA_025642045.1 Solanum sejunctum | reverse complement strand
CATCAGAGGACCCTCATAGCCATATACACAACATGGTATTTGTCTGCAAGAGTGTGATGGAAACATAGAATCTGTCTATAGATACTGAGGGACTTCGTGCCTTCCCATTATCTCCTACAGGCAATGCAACACTATAGCTATCTGAGCTCCTGCAAAGTTTGATCACCAGTTAGGCAGACATGTAAAAGGACTTTTTGGAGAGGTACTTCCCTACATCGAAGAAGGTTAAGTTGAAGGACCAGATCAACAACTTTTAGTAACTTCCTATTGATTCGATCAATACTACTTGGGAGCGATTCACCAAATGTCTTAGGGGCATCCTTGACCATAAGATAGTTGATGATGCTTTGGTAGAGATATTCTACCGTGCCCTTGATGAGAATAGTCAGGCTTGTGCTGACGCTATCATGAGGGGAATGTTCTTGGATCAGCCATTTGCAAGGATCATAGAGCGTATGGAAAGAGTGGTCAAGACTAATCATGTATAGGGGCGAAGAGACAGAGCATCTACCAAAAGTTTATGCATTATAGTGCTGGTCCGGAGCAAGCAAATGTCAATGAAGAAATCATGCAACAACTTGCCCTTATTTGCACAAGTATGAAGTTGATAATGAAGCAAAACGAAGAGTGAAAAATGTAGTGGTTCATCAATATCCACATGCCCTATGTATGATGAGTCGTATTATGATAAGGATGCATATTTTTTTGCTTATCAGACGAGTGATTTTTGGACCAGTGTCCAAGGGTCTAATTAGGATTATTAGAGCCAAGGTCAAGGGAACCAAGGTCGTAACTTTAATAGAGATGAAACTTACAAGGACAACCATAGAGGATATTATGAGAGAAATAGGTGTCTAGAGAGAAATACAGATTGGGGTCGCAGAGAAGGCTTTAGAAATGATCTTTATGTGCCACTACATAATCGCGATACAGGTGCAAGCAGTTCCAGAATTGAGGAGGTGTTTGATCATCTGTAAAAAAAAAAAAGATGAGACATAGGATAAGACTCTAAGGGTCATGAAAACTAACTTTTCGAGCATCAATCAGAAATTTAAGTCTCACTAAGTGGCCATCAAACAATTAAACAATAGTTTATCCAAGTGTCAACTTAGCTCATTCAGTGTCAGAGGGGTACACTGCCTAGAAATACTATTCAAAATCTTAAAAATGAAGGGTAGTGTATGGTAGTTACTACTCGGGGTGGCAAGAGCACCATTGATCCTCCCATGCCAGTTGACGAGGATGATGTTCGAGAGGAGATGGATGCAGCCAAGGATATGGAGATATGAGATGATCATATCAAGGATGGGGTGAGTAAAGCTATTAATGTGCCACAGAAGTTGAATCCCATTCCTAGGCCTCCTTCTCCCATCCCTCAAAAAATTAAAAAGAGAGAGGAGGAAGGAAAATTCAAGCACTTTCTCACTATGCTTAAACAACACTCCATCAACATCTCTCTCATTGCGGCATTCGAGAAGATGCCACGGTATGCTAAGTACATGAAGGACTTAGTCAATAAAAGCACACTGTGAGTCAGTACTCTCTTAAGAGCTTAGCTTTGCAGTGCTATTGCTACACACGATCCTTGGTCCAAAAGCGAGAAGATTCGGGTGCTTCAACCATACCCTTCACTATTGGAGATGTGTAGTTCGCATGGGCACTATATGATCTAGGTGCCAGTATTAACTTAATGCCCCTTCCAGTCTATAAGAAGCTCGGATTAGGATCCCCTACTATGACGAGCAAGAAGTTATTAATGGTAGATCACACAGTGAAGAATCTTATGGGGATACTATACGATTTGCTGGTTAAAGTTGAGAGGATAATACACAGACTTTGTGATACAAGATTGCGAGGTTGGCTCCAACATCTTAATCATCTTGGGAAGACTGTTCCTAGCAATTGGGCGAGCACTAATAGATATGAAAGCCATTCAACTCAGGTTTATATTTAACGATGAACAGGTCATCTTCAATATCTTTCAGTCCATGAAGCATCCAGATGGTCGTTGGTGAAGTCTGAGTAATCAATTTTTGTCCAAGTCATACCGCGATAATAAATTAGGCACTAATTTAGAGTCAACCCAAGGTTTTTAATGTAATGGTGTAGCTATAGTTTTATTTTCAGTTTGTGGATTCATAAGTAGTTTATTTTCTTATTCTATGATTATAATTTTGGATATTGGGCTGGTTTCATATAGGGTAGCAGTGTGTTCTTTGAAGAATATGCAGGTATAGGGCTAAATCATCCATTTTCAGCTGAGGAAAGCATCAAGAAGTATCTCTACAAATAGGTTTATGGGCTATAAAACACTTTACAACACGTACCCCATATCATAAAGATTTTTGATAAGAAAAGAAATTGCACTCTAATCTACGAGCTATCTTTATGATCCATAGACAAATCTATAGGCTGTGAATGGGGCTCGTGGACCCCAGGTATTTTTTTGAAACTTTGTTGAGTTTTGAGATCTCTATGACAAACTTTACAAGTTGTCAATCACTTTACTACTCATAGACTAGTTCGTGAAACCCCGTTCTAAAATTTAGGGTTTGAATATTCTACGAAACCATGGTTTACAAACTTTAAAACACTCTACAGCCCATAATTAGGGTTTTGTGGTGTCCAGGCTCATTAACGTTCGGTTGACCTAGTCAAGGTATAAATAATGGGGTCAAGTTATTTTGATCTCATTCTTAACCTAATTAATAAAAATAACCCAGCCAACCCCTCCCCCTCGTTAATCTGACCACTGACGACAATAAAGACCCAATTTTTTGGTGACTTTCTGGCAACCTAGGGTTTGGTACCCATGCACCTCCTTCATCTTCTACAACTTAAATCACACATATTGGTTAAGTTTTTGGTTAATTTAAAGCCTTTAAGTTGCCTTTGCTTGTGTGATTGACTTGGAAAATCATGATGGGAATGGTAGTTTGAATTGAAAACCATTGTTTGATGTTAATATGTGTTAATTGAAATTAGGTTGCCCATGTATAATATTTGTCTAAATATGGAATTGGGAACTTTTGCCTTTTGTGAATGTTTGAGTAGTTTTTGGAGCCTATTAAATCAATCCCATGTGTGTTGATTGATATTGTGTGAAAATTGGTACGTAATCTTGTTGAAATCAATCATAAGTGGTCAAAAATTGTAGGGTAAATATGCTTAATCAGTTTCAATTATATGTGTTGTAGAACATGTTGGGGGTCCGTTATGATAGGCTTAGAAACTCAGGTAACTGAGTTTTCTTGTTTACGAGTGGCTTTTACGGCCCATGAATTATTCCGTGAGTCATAATTGCCCCTCGTATAAGATTTCAGAAACTTGAAGTTTCTAAGTATCCATCAGACGAGACCTTCTACGAGTCGTAGATCACTATACGACTCATAGATAGGTCTCATAGATCCTTGCTTGGGTAGATTTACTCACTCAAAATCTCTACGATCTAGTTTACGAGTCCTAAACCACTGTACGAGTCATTCCTCATCTCGTACACTTTTCCAGTGACAAAAATTATTTTAACCACATTTTACAAAAGCTCTTGCTGGCTCATAGTATCAATTATGACCCATTAGGGCGCTTTCCTAGAACCCTTCTACAACTTAAATCAGATTATTTTTTCATTCCAATTTTTTATTTGTGGGGCTAACCAAGGTACGTGTATGTCCATGTTTAAGGTACTATGGCCCCAAAATCCAAATGTGATGAGATCCTAGCCTTATGGAGGAGGCGCAAAGATGAGTCTTCAGATGATGAGTAGACCCTGACTCCGATCAGATCAGTAGAAGAGCTGGACGTCAGCCCGGACCTAGAGGTAGATCAACCAAAAACTAGTTACTGTAAAAGCTAAGAAAACTCAGGCTCTCATTGTTTGCACTCCCCATTTTGATGAGGGAGGCAGCGATGGGAGCAATTTAACCCAGATGACTCCATCCAAAGAGGAGTCTAGCTTTGAGGGAGGCTTTAAGGATAGATCAGAGACAGCGTCCTTCGTCATACCATGATGATCACCAACTCTACCTAATGCCCTTGCTAGTCGGTGGTGTGTCATAGGTATGTGTGACATCTACATAGAGGGCTAGTAACAGAAAAAGAAGGGCAAGCCAGCCCGCTTGATATATGAGGAGCCCAGAGTCATTTCCAACAGACTTAACTGTGTCCCTGATCTCTAGGACACAATGTGAAATGACCGTAAAACGTGCGCGAAAATGTGCTTAAAAAATGCCAGGAATTGTAATTTTTATATATCTCAATATTTATGTATTATCTCAAAAATCTGGCTTCATATTCTTGATTAGGGGATAAAAATGAGTAGAGAACAGGTCTAACCCTGACTTTAGAGCAACCATAGTGAATTTCATAATTTCAAAGTTTGATGAAAAACAGTGTTAATGCGTATTTGGGGCAAGATGCTCCCTAGTGTATTTTGTTGTTCAGTTTTCAGTTCGGTCCAAGATTATTGGGTCTTAGGCCGAAGCCTTCCCTTGTGCGAAAATACCTATACTAAGCCTTATTTCACCCTCATATCATTCAAGGTATTCTAAAGTACTCTTCTAAACATAGAGACAATATTTCATCTCGTAAATTCAAATCTTAAAACTCAACCGAATCTAAGGATTTCCTCTTAAGCTTCAAGTCTCTATTTCCAATCTTCTTCAAGGATTCTCCGAAAGCTAAGGTACGTGGGTTTCTTTTATGAGTTCCTTTCACCCATGACGTCCAAGCTTCTATTTCTTAAAAATTGCATAGTTTAAAGTTGATTTACTCATAGGACTTATTTATTATGAAATTCACTACAAACTATGTTGGGGTTTGGGTGAAATTGTGACTATTTTACTATATTTTAGGCTGTGAATCCAAGATCTAATGTGAGATTTGATGAAGGATTTTGATGCATATTGCTTGAGGGTGTTATCAAGTTTTCTATTGATAGTTTTACACTGAATCTTTTAGCATGATTTCACTTTTGAATTGCATGGATTTAGACTAGCATTACACATCCGCCAAGTGCTTGATAAAATATTTGGGTTATGATTTCTTAAGGAATTGAAGTTCTAATGCATGTCTTATGAGTTAAATTACTATATGATAAAGAAAGAAATGTATACATGTGTGATTAATCATGTAAAGAACCTATGGTATTGCAAGTGAATTGTTGGGCTCTCATGATGTTATGTTTTTGGGGATCATTGATGAGTTATTGAGTCCTAATGCTAAGGTTTATGCTCTTGTGAATTGTGAAGCCTACTAGAAGGGGTTATGAACTATGTTATAAGCTTTATCCTCTAGTACAAGGCCAATTTCTACATGTAGGGGTTACGAACTATGTTGTCCTCCTTACCCTTATATACGAATAAATGCTACTCGCTTACTCATATCTACAAGTAGGGGTTATGAACTATGTTATACTCCATACCCTTGGGTTATACAAGGTATTTACATGTAGGGGTTATGACCTATTCTACCTTTTACCCTCATGTGCTATTCACTTACTCATATCTACATGTAGGGGTTATGAACTATATTGTACTCCTTACCCTCGTGTATTATTTGAGGTTATCCAATATAGTCATATGAAGAGGTTATGAACTATGTGATATGCCTCACCTTAATATGCGATGAAAGGCTATGTATTATCTCATGATCACGTGTAGGGGTTATGACTTATACTACCTTCTACCCTCATGTGCTATTCATTATTTCTTGTACTACTATTACCTTGTAGTAGGGGTTATGCCTTATACTACGTTCCTCACACTCTAATACAAGGTATTTGGATGATCTAAGTATACCTCCTTATTATGTTAAACAAGTTATGTGGGTATGATTATTTTCAAGCATGTTTTATATCAAGCATTGTTCATGCATGCCATGTTGTAAAGATACTATCTCTTGCTATGATTATGCATTTTTATTATATTGCCTAACTCTTGTTGCATTGCATTCTACATACTTAGTACATTCCAACATACTAGCGCATACTTTATGCCTACATGATATTACCATGTAGGAATCGGTGCCCTGCTTGAGCATCTCCATCCACGTGGCTAGTATGAATTCACTCAATTTTGTTGATGAGTCATCCATTCTAGGGACTTACTATGTTCTAAATTAACTTTCTTTTATTTAAATATTGACTATGAGCCCGGTTTCTTGTCTTGGTCCCTGTTTTTGTCCATGCATTAGAGGTATTTTTGGATATGCCATGTGTAATATTATGATTATTGACTCTCTCTTGAATCTTATAGTTTATGATATGAAAGATGTCCCTTAGCCCCAGTTATCCCTATTTCTACTCTTTGATGCTATTTTATAGCTTTCACGACCAAGGATGTGTAATGATGTGCTAGGAGACTTGCTCGGGGTTCCTTTGGGTTTTGCTTGCACCGTGTCATATCTATGACCTAGGCTTGGGTCATGACAAACTTAGTATCATAGGAGTAGGTTGTTAGATCCTTGGAATCCAACACACCATGTCAATTAGAGTCTTATTCATGGCTATGTCGTGCACCACAACTATGAGTAGGAGGCTGTGAGATGTTTTAGGAAATGTTTCCTTTATTCATGTTATAAGTTGTGGTATAGAGTTGAAGTAAGTTTTTCCCCCTTAACGATTGCTCTTTGCCATGCTAGTTTATCATGCCTAACACAAAAGGAAAAAGAGCCTGCGGTCACAAGGGACAATAGACTCATGGCAAGCTCCAAGAGGCTCTCACCTTGGTAGATCAAGCTATGGCCCAATAACTTAACCAAGGGGCCCTAGCTCCTCATGCTCCTACCACGGGATCTATAGTGAGAGACTTCATGACGATGAACCTATCAGAGTTCTAGGGGTCAAAGGTGGATAAGGACCCATAAGAGTTTATTGATATGATTTATAAGGTATTGGCTACCATAGGCATTAGATTAGAAGATAAGACAGAGTTAATGGCTTACCAACTAAAGCAAGTAGAATAAATATGGTTTACTCAATGGAAGAAAGTGAAGGGAAACAATAACGTGGTGCTATGGGAGGAGTTTAAGGCTGCTTTTCTTGATTCGTTCTTCCCTCTTGAGCATAGGGAGGCCAAAATGGTAGAGTTCATGAATTTGAAGCAAGGATCAGTGAGTGTGAGGGAGTATGCCCTCATGTTCAACCAAGTTCATGATGGGTGTCTTCGATTTGGTGAGTGATGAATGTTGGCCCGCTATGTTGATTAATGATATGGATTTGTCCCCCATCATAACTTATGCCAAACAACTTGAGGGTGAGAAGCCTAGGAAGAAGTGGGGTGGAGAGTCCAAGAGGGTTGGGTTTGAGGATAACCGGTTCCAAGAAGGTATCAATTTTCAATGCCAAGGGTCTTCTAGTGATCCAAACAAGAGGTTTACTATAGAAGGAATATGTATACCAAGGTTCCAAGGTGGCGATGGGGGATTGAGTTTTCCAAAGTGTCTAACATGTCGAAAGCATCATCCTGGTAAATGCTTAAAGAATTCAAGTGCATGTTACGGGTGTGGGAGAGTAGGCCACAAGCTTATTGATTGCCTTTATATCCAAAACAAGAGCAAGGAGGATCATCCTTAAGTTCAAGGTGGTCATGTGAATCAAGAGGCCCAAGGTGGATATATTGATCAAGGAGGTGCTCCAAGAAGAAATCATTTCTATGCACTTCAAAGGAGGTGAGGAAGAGTTTATGAATTTTTTTGAGGGTGATGTTGTGATTTTTGAAAGAGTTGAGGTTAGATGAAGTCAGAAGGGTAGTGTAGTGGCTTTGATGGTTCTGAATCTTCTTTGCTTTGAGAGGCCTAATTAAGCAAGGACTTGATCCCCATATTGATAGAGTTGGAGGTCTTGGTGAGAGATGGTAGGGTGGAGGTATTCTCCCCAATGGAGATGGTGTCTTTAGATACTAAGGTAGGCTATAGGTGATTGTGTTGACAGTTTGGTTCACTTGGAAGTCCCACCCATGAAGGGCGTGGCTGATGGCAAGAAAGAAAATTGGGTTTATGTTTTAAGAGTTCTTATAGAGTGTTGAGAAAAATTGGTAAGGTAGCATGCGAATAGGAATTACCTATGGATATAGATATGGTTTGTCTGGATTTTCATGCTTCCAGGTTGCGGAGATGTGTTGGTGACTCTAGTGTTATAGAACTCTTTGAGGTTATGAGTGTTGTGGAGGATAAGTTGGCTGAGGAGAAGGTGTCAATGGGAATACTGGATGAATGGGTGGAAAGGTTGATTGATAGGGATGTAGTGTTTGTCAAGGCCCTTTTTGGAAGAATCGTCTAGTCGATAGTGTCTCTCGGGGAGTCGGAGAGGGCATGAACAAGAAAAATCCATACCTTTTTCACTCTATTCAAGCCCAAGATAGAAACTGATACCTTTCTGTGATTTCAAGTCTTAACTTCAACCCTCATGTCATTGTATGCATTCATGTTTACATTGACAAGTTCATGATGATTTTATACTTTTATTGAGATTTTTGAAATGATGTTTAAGTGAATTGTTGCATCCTTTTATGGGCTAAAATTATCTTATTTACTCTCTTTTATACCTTTCTTTAACATTCAGGAAGATATTGAAACAACCCCAAAAAGTGCCTGAAAATGTACCTCGGAAATTCTCAGAATTGTAATCTCTATATATCTCAAAATTCATGCATTATTTTAAAACTCTGACTTCATAATCTTGATCAACGGGTCAAATTGAGTGGGAAATGAGTCTAACCCCAATTTTAGACTAACATTAGTGAATTTCAAAATTTTAAAGTTTGACAAAAAAAATATAAATCTGCGTTTGGGGCGCGACGCGCCCCAGTGTATTTTGCTGTCCAATTTCTTAATTCGGTCCATGATTTTTGGGTCTTGGGCCTAAGCCTTCCCATGCATGAAAGTACTTATACTTAGCCTTATTTCACCCTCATATCATTTAAGACATTCCCAAATACTCTCCCAAATACTTAGACGATATTTAATATCCTAAATTCAAGTTTCAAAACGCATCTGGATGTAAGGATTTCCTCTCAAGCTTCAAGTCTCCATCTCTAATGTTCTTCGAGGATTCTCCAAAAGCTAAAGTATATGGGTTTCTTTTATAGGTTGCTTTCACCCATGATGCCCAAGCTCCCTTTTCTTAAAAATTGCATGGTTTAAAGTTGATTTACTCATAGGTCTTATTTATTATGAAATTCACTACATACTATCTTGGGGTTTGTGAAAGTGTGACTATTGTACTATGTTTTGGGCTATGAATCTAAGATCTAATATGAGATTTGATGAAGAGTTTTAATGTATATTGCTTGAGAGCGTTGCCAAGTATCTATCGATGGTTCTACACTGAATCTTCTAACATGATTTCACTCTTGAATTGCATGGTCTTACACTAGCATTACATATCCACCAAGTATTTGATAATGTGTACAGGTTATGATTTCTGGAGGTATTGAAGGTCTAATGCATGTCTTATGAGTTGAATGACTGTATGATGATGAAAGTGATGTATATATGTGTGATTAATCATGTAAAGCACCTATAATGTTGCGAGTGAATTTTTGGGCTATCATGTTATTATGTTCTTGGGAATTGTCGATAAGTTATTGAGTCTTCATACTAAGGTTTATACTCTTGTGAATTGTGAAGCCTACTAGAAGGGGTTATGAACTATGTTATAAGCTTTACCCTCTAGTACAAGGCCAATTTCTACATGTAGGGGTTACGAACTATGTTGTCCTCCTTACCCTCATGTACAAATGAATGCTACTCACTTACTCATATCTACATGTAGGGGTTATGAACTATGTTGTACTCCTTACCCTCATGTATGATTTGGGGTTATACAAGGTACACACATGTGGGGGTTATGACCTATGCTACTATCTACCCTCACATTTTATTCACTTACTCATATCTAAATATAGGGGTTATGAACTATGTTATACTTCTTACCCTCGTGTATGATTTGAGGTTATGTAATGTACTCATATGAAGGGGTTAGGAATGATGTGATATGCCTCACCCTCATATGTGATGAAAGGCTATGTATTATCTCATGATCATATGTAGAGGTTATGACCTATGCTACCTTCTACCATCTTTTACTATTCATTATTTCTTGTTCTACCATTACATTCTAGTAGGGGTTATGGCTCATGATATATTCCTCACCCTTTAGTACAAGGTATTTGGATGATCTAAGTATGTCTCCTTATTATGTTAAATAAGTTATGCGAGTATGATTATTTTCAAGCATGTTTTACATCAACCATTGTTCCTTATTATGTTAAATAAGATTATTATTATTTTCTACATGCCATGTTGCTACGATACTATCTCTTGCTTTGATTATGCATTTTGATTATATTACCTATCTCTTGTTGCATTGCTTCCTACATACTTAGTATATTCCAACGTACTAATGCATACTCTTTGGCTACATGATATTACCATGTAGGAACCGATGCCCCATTTAAGCATCTCCATCTATGTGGCTAGTACAAATTCACTCAAGTTTGTTGGTGAGTCATCCATTTTGAGGATGTTGCTTATGATCTCTTACTATGTTCTAAACAACCTTTTATTTTCAAAAATACTGATTATGAGGGTGAGCCTAGTTGCTTGTCTTGGCTCCTGCTCTTATCCATGTATTAAAGATGTTGT
Organism: Solanum sejunctum; assembly: GCA_025642045.1. Lineage (NCBI taxonomy): Eukaryota > Viridiplantae > Streptophyta > Magnoliopsida > Solanales > Solanaceae > Solanum > Solanum sejunctum. The sequence goes on along the minus strand of JAOTQJ010072991.1, from coordinate 2,404 downwards.
TGGACATAACATGTGTAATGTTATGATTATTTAATCTCTTGACTCTTCTTGTTTACGATATGATAGATGTCCCTTATCCCTAGTTATCTCTATTTCTACTATTTGATGCTATTTTATTGCTTTCGCAATCAAGGATGTGTAATGATGTGTTAAGATACTTACTTGGGGTCCCTTCGGGTTCCCTTCGCACTATATCATGTCTAGGCCCTAGGCTTGGGCCATAACATTATGATTTGCTGTAGGTTCACATACTCTCTAGGATGATACTCCCTGACCATGGTAAGTGTGTTTTATACCTCATATGTAGCCATGGTACACAACACTCTTCCCAAGGGAAAGAAGCACCCTGGTCAGCCTCTGGCCGAGATGAGCGTGAGGAGATATCAGGTGGATATATCGAGCACCACCATCTATGGATGTTTTTTGGACCATAGTTCCTGCCCTCAGATCCATCGTTGAGTTTGATTACAGGGTACGGCAGATGAGGGATCCCCTGGTTATAGAGATCCAGAGTGACGAGCCAGCTTGAGATAGGTAGTTGGTTATATTTTTAAGTAGGGTCTAGAACCTGGCTGGGTCTCTACTCACTCAAAGCCTATTATCAAGGCTTCTCTAGGTTTCTCGATATGTTTTGGTGGGTAATTATTTGTTCACATATTTGGCCTATGCTTGCTGATAATATGTTGACGCCGAAGCATGCAGTTTTAGTTGCCAACGTCTTAGCTAGTTATGATATTGATTAGGCATGCCTCATCGCGAAGTAGATTCATGAGGCTGACCTGAAGAGGTCTACCTTAATATCATTCCCTTTCTTGATATACAGTCTTTGACTAGAGTCGAGGGTGGAGAGTTTATACTTGTTGGACCATCTGATTGAGGCCCAGTGAACATTGGATTCTGGCCTGATTAAGGATAGAAAGAACCCAGTGTCCCCAGCGCCACCTGAGGGTTCACAGACTACCATAACCACTATTGCTGCTACTAAGGAGAGGCCCCACCAGACTGAGGTAGATGAGGATACGGGTGCCAGAAATTCTGTTCCTGCACCACAGGCCACGATACCATAGGATACTCCTGTGGGCATGGTTTACATGACCAGGGTATCTGTATAGGCCTTAGGTTTGAGGTTATCTTACCTGAGTCTTGCCTCAACTTGTTCATCAGATCAGGCTATGGGTCTGCCAGGCAATTTAAGACTTAGAGGGTTGTAAGCAGGCATTTATGATCAATAATATTCATGATCATATCTTTGCTATGTATCCCCGCATTGACATAGTCGAGAAGATGGAACAACAAAGCCTACACACAACTCTGTTAGTAGACTTGATGACCTTGCTGATGGAGATCCAGCGACTCTGGCCGACATGACAATAGTATTGGTAGCACTGGTTACACTACTAGCGACTGCACCTCTAGTGGCAGTGGTAGATCTTTTGCTCCTAAGGAGCCTATTTAGTCATTCGAAGCAAAAGATGATCTTGATGTTGTGCATTTTCATGCAGGGATGACTGAGCAGAAGGAGCCCGAGATTGACTTGAGGACATCAAGATGAGAGGCAAAGATACAATCAGCTCAAAAGGTGGAGCAGGTAAAGGGTGTTATCCCTTCCAGACAAAGTGCTACTACTGAGAAGACTACGCCACAAAAGGAGGTTAGATAGACGTAGCCACAGACTGTCGCTTAGGCACCAAGGTATGTTTATTGACACCTAGATGTTTTAATGTGCTCTGATTTTGTGGATCGGGGATAATGCATATCTTTTTTGATGGGGTGTGGGTAGTTATGGGCCTCAGTGAAGTCTGACTAGCTTAGGTACATAACTACAAGAATTTTTTATCCTGGGGTTTTCTTGCCTGTGTTCTTTTTCCCTGTTGATATTTACTTTCTATTGAACCAACATGTTTAGGATGTGTAGATAGTATTTGTAACATATAGTACTAATACTTATAGCATATAGCATGTTTTTGATGTTTTGTTTGAAAAAATGATGCCCATCCAAAAATTTGTTTAGTAGTTAGATAGCAACCATGCATGTACAGGTGTGTGACAATGTTTGTTTTGATAAGTAAGGATAAATTGAGATAAAAAGCATGATCTGATTGTCCTTTGTTGATAATGTATGTAGCATCATATGAGTGTGATCTTAATTTGCTAGATTCATATGTTTTGTTCTAATTCAAAACTTGCCCTATTACTCTAAGTTAGATTGTAGATTAATTGGATGAGGAAAGGATCTTAGGCCATTGTTCTTAATAGTCCACCTAGCCTAAAATGACCAACAAAAACTGTGATATATCTCTTGTTCCTAACGTTTGAGCCTAACATTTACCTATTCTTTGAAAATACCTGATTAACCTAGCCTTGTTAGTTGTAAAATCCTAAAATTGGCCCTAGTCCTTCCTTG
>JAOTQJ010072980.1:0-13045 GCA_025642045.1 Solanum sejunctum | reverse complement strand
TCTAGAGTGCTGCATATTATAATCTACTTTAAGTTTCATTCATTGAGATGTTGTAACGTCCTAACAGATGTATAGCAACGAAGCTCTCGAAGTATGCATTGTCATATGGTCCAGTTGTACATATGAATGTTAGAGAATAGGAATGAGAGTTGACCCACTATGTGTGAGTGAAAGATGAAGGAATTTGGATTAGGTTACCCATGTGGTAAACCCATATCCATATTAATATTTAAACAATATAATTATTTTATTTATTTATTTATTAATAAAGGAAAAGAGACACAACTATTTGAAAAGTTATGTCCCTTTAGAATTATAAAAGGGTTTCTTTTTGAAAAGAAAACATATAGCGTTCCTGCAAAATAGAAAAAAATAAAGCATTTTTCTCCTTCTTCCTTCTTCCTCTTCTCCAGTTCCATTTATGATTCTTGAGTAGATTTCTTGTTTTAAAAGCACGGGAACAACTTTGTAACAGGTACGATTATAGACTGTGACTTGATATGGTGTAGTTCATTTTTGTATGAGATTACACTTTCTAACTAGTGAAACAAATTAAATAATCCTGCAAACTAAGTGCATTTCACTGAGTATGTTTTTGTTGTTAAGCTTCCAAGCACTACAACAAACATATTAGAGTAGGGTATATCAAGTGATCAACTTCTTGAATCAAATTTTATGTATGTTTTTCAAAATTAAATTGATAAGATCTTACCTAAAACTATATTTTAAAAAAGGTTATTCGAAGAAATCAGTTATAAAAAAAGATATGCATCTAGAAAGTTAGAAAAATAAATAAAATAAGTAAATTTAATTTTTTTTTATATTTAGGGATCTAACAAAACACTTTTCGTTGAGCCACCCCTATCTACCTCTATGTAATTCCATAAATATATAGACAATAGAAAGTCATATATATTATATAGACACGAAGATTTGAATACATTTGGAAGAATAAAAAGTCTTTTATCTTTATTCTCCTCGTAACATTCTTTGATTACTTTAATTTCACAAGATAGAGGTTAAATCTTCGATCAAGGCAAAATTGCTCTAATAAAGTCATCAATCTATTGTTTTTTTTTAAAAAAAAAATATATATTGATAAATAGTCTCTCTTTATATTTACTAGTTATACTAAAAATATATTTGCACATTTACTTATTTTTTTAGCATTTTAAGAGGAAAAAATTATCATACTTTACTTTTAGCATTATTTATTTTTTAAATTATTTGTCAAGATTCAAGATGAAAACATCAATTAATATAGGTATTATGGTAAACATCCATATCAATTAAATTATTTTTTAATCAATATATGTGCAAAGTACAAACAGAGTAAACAAAATGAATGGTGAAAGTATATACAAACCGACTTGTGTTTGTAAAAGAACTCTTCATTTCTAGTTACTTCACTTTCCACCGTGTATGGTGGAGATAATTGAAAAAAAGAAAACAAATGTACTAAAGTGGTCCACAAATGTACTAAATATTAGTGAAATCAAATCAAAACCTAGTCGTATTCCCTAGCAACAACGCCATAATTTTTTGACATTCTAATGTTCACGCTCCAATAAGAAAGTGATCGCTGTCAATAACTAACCTAACCAATGGTAAGGATCAAAACCACAGGGAATACAGGGCATGACTATAAGACGTCACTACTAATCATTTCAAGCATCAATGACTAAAATCTCTAAATGGGAGGGGAGGGTGGTGATTCAAAAATAAAAGTAAAAATATGACTATACTATTACGGGGGAAAATACTCAACTTTAGAGACAACTTGAGTATTGTGTTTCCCATGGTTCATTAACTCGACTACCCAAGGTAACATAACCATAATTGAAGATTAGCATGTCGGACGGTAATTTAGTTTCTTCTAACCCTCTTATGAAGGTAAAGGTCGAATTTCACCATGGTGCTTGGTCGACAACTACAGTGTGCCAACTAACCATTACCAATTGTTTCAGTCAACCTCCTCTTTTTCAGGTTTGGCTGATTAGATGAGAACACATCGATCGAATCCTGTCGTCTGCTTCCCTTTTCCTATTCATCACTACCTTGGTCGGGATCGTGATGGCCACTAGCATAAAACAATCATAATGAAGGAAAATAGACAATACATGCAAATGCCAATCATAGAAATGCAATAAACCTAGGTTATCTCAAGTCAACTACCCATGGTACACACATTCCCAAGTTGTGGATGCCTAGCTACCTATGGCTAAGGCAAAACAAGCAAAACTACATATACAATACATAAATGAGAGTTTTACCAACAATAATGAAGAGAGTAGGCACCACAAGTGGTAAACCCAAAAGCTTGATTAATCATCAATGAGTACAAGGCAAGATTTGCAATCCCCAAAAATGGATTTCTAAGAGAGAACAATAAACTAATCTAAAAACCTAAAAAAGTTTCGAAAGATAATTATAAAATGTCTCCTTGTTGAACTCTTTTCTAAAACCCTAACTTAAACGATATATAGTATTTACAAAATAACCCTAGAATTTACATAAAAAGATAGCTGGTACTAGATAAGTCTTGCAGGTATGACTCATAGTATGACCTATGAGTCGTAGTTGGGCTCTCATATTAGGTTATTAGTATCTTGGACTAAATTGGTATGACCTATAGGTATGAGTCATCGCTTGAGCTATGAATCATATAATTCTCGGATAATATTGGTCTTCAGCTTTTGGTCCAACATTTTGGCTCAATGATTCCTGCTATACGTCTACCTGTACAAGTCATGGTGAAACTTACGTCTCATAGGATGGCCTTATAGGGGTGATCTCCACTTGTCACATTTCTAAATTTCTGGTCTCTCATTCTTCCTATAACAAACCTTATGACTCATAACTTGGGCTACAACTTATAGGTTGCTTGTATGTCCTAAGCTTTAGCAAAATCTGCAACTTTTCTTTGAAATCTTGCCAACCTAATTTTTCTGCAAGAACAACATAAATACACATAAAAACTATAAAACATTGCATTAAGAACTCACAAAATCCTTTATTTTAGGCATCAAATGTGTCATATTTTGATAACACATCAAATTCTCAAGTTATTGATGATTTACAAGTCAAGTGACTTTATGATGATTAGGGGCTTCGAAGTATGTATTGAATTCTGGAAAAGCATCTATGGTGTTGGAAGTATCAAGTTGATCCCAATTTCAAGATTTTCACCTATTTTGAGCCATTCATGTTAAAGCAAGGGATCACGTTTGATTATATATACTCTCATGTTAAAGTTAGGCTCACTATTAGAGGTGAAGCATGTTTATGAGCTATTTAAGTCATGTCATTATGTCTCTTACGAGTTATTCATGTTATTATGAAAGTATGACTATTTCAAGTATTTTGTGGGATTTAACTTAGCAACGATTGAGGCATAAGATGGGGGATTGACTCAAGGGTTCTTTATATAAAGTAAATCTCTAAACTATATGACACTATAGGATTATTCATGAACTTTCTTATAGATTTCTAGTGGATACATATAGTTACACCACACCTTGTCGAGGGGGTGACATTCCTCAATCACCTTGACGAGGGGGTGATATGCCTCGAATTACTCATTGATGACTACCATGGCAAGTAGACCATATCTTATCGAGGGGGTGATAAACCTCGATCACCTTGTCAAGAGGGTGACATGCCTTGATCACCTTACTAAGGGGGTGACATGCCTTGGGTTCCAAGTAGTAGCTCGCTTTGTCTATGTCGGTTAAGGTCTCTTCCCACAAATGTACTATGTACTATACAAGTTGAATATTTTACAAGCATATTTTATTACAAGCATTGATCATGCATGCCATGCTGAGATTATATATATCCATGGAATATGATTATGCATTTTTAACATATTGGGTTATGACTATGTTACATTGCATCCTGTATACTTAGTACATTATGCATACTCTATGCATACATGTTATTACAATGTAGGGACCGAAGCTCCCTTTGATCATCCTCTACAGGGCTGGTTCAGTACTTCAGAGATAAGTGTTGCTGAGTCCTCAAGTCCGAGGACACTATCTACATTACTCTTGCTAAATTAAGGCTTCATGATGTTGAACATTTGTTATTGTGAAGATGACCCAGAAAGTGTATTGGCCCCCTCTCCATTCCAATTTAGAGTTGTTATTGGATATTATGATGCACTTATGGTATGAGCTTGACTCTTATATCTTTTATGATTATCAAATACTTCCTTTAGTCCTTCTTCCCTTTTATTATGTCTCTTGTTATTGTTTACATCGCTTTCGCAACAAAGGATATATGATTGATATGCTAAGAGGCTTGTTTAGGGTCCATTCATATTTCTATTTGCTATGTCATGTCTAGGCCCTAGGCTTGGGTCATGACACACTCCTAGGCCCTAGGTCCAGGTCATGACATTATCCATAGCCAGGAATTCTATGGATGCCCACTGATGTGCTGCTAAAATACAACACTTTTGATAATTTCATCTGGGAATTTTGTATGTTCTCAATGCGATGCTAGCTAGTTTTATGTGTTTTTGTGATATATTTGCAGGATTATAGGTTGGACTTGATTTTTAGGAAGAAGTACAGAAGTTGCTAGTTTTTGTTGCTATATAAGAATATTTACGGGTTATAGATCATTCTACAGTCTAGGGTGGTTTCATGAACAATTCTAGTGAGGGTCTGAGTTTCTTAAGTGGTCCTACGAATATGCTGATGGGTAGTGAAATGAGTTATGAGTCGTAGACCATGATTCATGTTGTAAGGATCAGAGATTGGGACTTTTGGAAGATCCATCAGACAAAACCCCTTTTACAGGTCATAAACCAATTTACAAGTTGTAGAGGTGTAACCTAGAGTTTTAGTCCAAATTTACAAGAACTTTTAACGTGACTCCGATTGCGACCATGGAATTCAATACAACCCGTAAATCCCTTACGTATGGCTTGCCGACCAATTATCCTATTTTAGTTAAGCTTGTGTTTCTTATTAAAGTTTGATTTGCTTGTTCTTAATATTATTGTGTAAGTGTTCAATTATGTTCTCTCAATCAAGAATTCTTGTATATAGACGTAATATGATTAGTTAAATCCACAACTAAGGTTCTGGGAATCATGAAGAACTACGAAAGTAAAATTGGGTAATTCATAATTCTTGGAAAGTGAGCATGCATGTATTAATTAACTCTCTTTGTTTTGCATGTTTTCTGATGGTGGCAAACATTAAAACCTTTTTAGTATTACTGACTATACCAATGTAGTAATGAATAGGAAAAATGATTAATTAACAGGATTCAATTGATTTATTCTTGTGGAATTAACCAAACTAGGCCAACGGGAGGTTGTACTGGGACTAATACATAAGGGTTAGTAATGCATACTATGGAGATGGGCTAAGTCACATAGTGAAATTCTCTTTTCATCATTGAACAAAGGACTTCGTGAACTGAACTTACCATTCTGCATGCTACATACTAGAAAAGAATTAGGTTGTCTGGTGATACTGAGTTAGGGAATCATGGGGAATACAAAACCCTAGTTTATCTCCATATTGATTTCTTTGTTGTGTTAGTTAGTTTAGTTTTAGTTTTCCATGATTGTAGCAAAACTCCCCTTTTAGGGTAGTAAGTTGGTTAACTTCTCATATTGCAGTCGTTACATTCTCTTGAGTCTACGTATCACTGTTGGTTCGATTCTAACCTTTGTTAGGTTCTATCTCTTGACTGCAATCGTTTTATCCTCTGAAAATGAGGTGTAACATGGTTGACATTGATTTTTTGGCATCGTTGTGAGGAAATATGGCTAGACTTATTTAATTCATAGTGATTTGGGTGTTAATTCTTATTTCCTATATTTTATGTTTTGCTTTGATTTTTGTTCTTTTTAAGGTGTAAGTGTAGTGTATGCCCAGTACTCGGAGTCAAGGTAATACCTTAACTCCATTTTATCAAAATTTCCATAGAACGTTGAGAAGAATTGACAAAGATAACGCCAACAACATGGCCAATGTAACTCTAAACAGGAAAAACAACGATATTCTAAAAATGAGAAACCCGTCCTCTTAAGGATCTTTCTCTATAGACTTAGGACTTTAATCCCAATGCTTATCAGTGGAATCAATACAGGCTGAATCCTATAGCTATAGAGGTGACTGGAGCTATTGTGTTGCCACTACTATCAACTAACACAAAGTTCACAATCTTGAGTGGGTTGCTTTAGATACTGCAGAACTATGGGCTATTTGTGGGTTTAATATCATACCATCCTCATAGCCACCCACACAATGTTGAATTTGTTTGCAAGTATGATGGGAACAAAGAATCTATCTAAGGATATAGTGGGATATCATGTCTTCTCATTGTCTCTTACTGGTGATGAAGCATTATGGATATTTTAGCTCCTATAGAGTTCGATCATAAGTCGGGTAGACTTGTAGAAGGTCTTTTTAGGGAGGCACTTCCCTATATTGAAAAAGCTCAAATTAAAGGACCAGATCAACAATATTGATAAAGTTACTAGTGATTCAATTAGTACTACTTGGGAGAAGTTTATCAAATGCTTGAGGAGTGTCCCAGACCACAAGAGAGTCGATGAAGCCTTGGTAGAGATCTTCTACTGTCCTGTTGATTAGAATAGTCAGGATTGTGCTAACACTATCATGGGGGGCATGTTCGTGGATCAGCCAAGATCAGCCAATTGCAAAGATCATAGAGAAGATGAAAAGAGTGGTCAAGACTAATTGTGCATAGGGGTAGAGGGATAGAGCATCTATTAAAAGTTCATGTGTTGTCAGTGTTTGTCCAAAGCAGGCAAAGATCAATAAAGAAGTCATATAATAGCTTGCCCAGATTAACACAGGTATGGAGGTAATGGTGAAGCGAGACCAAAGAAGCGAGTCAATGCAGTATCTCATCACCCTCCATGTGCACCCATGTATGATAAGCCTTATTATTATTATGATTATTTTTTTGCTGATCAAACAGGAGGTTTTTGGACCACCACCCATGGGTTCAATCAGGACTATTAGCGCCAAGGTCAATGAAACTAAGGTCAAAACATTGACAGAAATAAAACTTATAGGGATAATTGTGGAGAATACTATGAGAGGAATAGTAAGACTCTAAGGGACATAAAATTTAAGATTCCTAGCATTAATCAGAAAATTGAGTCTTACTCCATGGCTATCAAATAACTTGAGCAATAGTTTGGTCAAGTGTCAACTCAAGATGACCAATATAAAATAGTACACTGTCTAGCAACATAGTTCAAAATCCTAAGAAAAAAGGGCAGTGTATGGTGGTTACTATTTAGAATGGCAAGAGAACCATTGATCCTCCAATGCGAATAGATTAAGAAGATGTTCGAGAAGAGGCAATTATAGCCAAAGATGAAGATGTAGGAGATGATCGTGGCAAGGATAGCATGAGTGAAGGTACTGATACACCACAGAAGTTGAAGCCTATTACTCGGCCTCCTCCTCTCTTCTCTTAAAGAATAAAAACAAGAAGGAGGAAGGCAAATTCAAGCACTTTCTCTCCATGTTGAAATAACTCTCTATTAACATCTTCTCATTGAAGAATTGGATAAGCTTCTACGGTATGCTAAGTACATGAAGAAGTTGGTCACTAAGAAGGGTACTGTAAGTCAGAAGCACTCACAAGAGCTTTCGTACGACAGTGTTATTGCTACAAGGTCCTTGTTTTAGCTCCAACAAGATCCCAATGCTTTCACCATACCCTGCACCATTAGAGATAAGGAGTTCGTAAGGACACTATATGATGTAGGTATAATATTAATCTAATGCCCCTTACGGTCTACAAGAAGCTAGTATTGGGAGCCCCTACTCCAACAAGCATACGAATGTTGATAGTCGATCACAGAGTGAAAAAAGTCTATGAGATACTATATGATATGTGGTCAAAGTAGAGAAGTTCATATTCTTTGTAGACATTGTGTTCCTAGATTGGAAGTTGGCTTCGACGTGCCAATCATCTTGGGAAGACTGTTCTTATCCATTGAGCGAGCACTAAGAGATATGGAAGCTGATTAATAAAAGTCTTAATTGAATGATGAGGAAGTCCTATTCAATTTCAATCAATCCATGAAGCATCCAGATGATCTGAAGAGTTAAGTCTAGCAATTGGTGAAGTCTAAGTAACCAATTTGTCCAAGTCGTACTACGACAATAAATCAAGCACCACTTGGGAGCAACCCAGGATTGTTGATGTAATAGTGTAGTCGTAGATTTATTTTTAGCTTTTAGACTCACATGTAGTTTCTAATATTTTAATTATAATTTTGGATATTAGGCTAGTTTTAAATAGGGCAATAGTGTGTTCTATGAAGAATATGTAAGTATAGGGCAAAGTCAACCATGTTTGACTAAGAACAACAATAGCAGTATCTATACAACTGGTTCGACTGGATTTAAATCACTTTATGACCTATACCATCTCGCAGACATTTTCTACAAGCAAAAAAGTTGTGCAATCCAGTCTTTGAGCCAACTTTATGATCAGTACATAAAATTATGAGTCATGAATGGAGCTCATGGACCCTAAATAAATTTCATAAAAATTTTCTAAGTGTTGAGGATTCTATGACCACCTCTACGAGTCATAAACCAATCTACGACTCATAGACAAGTTTGTGAAATCTAGTCCCAAAATCTAAGGTTTGGATGTTCTACAAAACCACAGTTCACGAGCCTTAAATACTATACAACTCATAATTGGGATTTCGTAGAGTCCAGGCCCATTGGATTTTAGTTGACCCCATTAGGGTATAATAATGGACTCAAATTATTTGTACCCCATTCCTAACCTAAATTACAAGAATACTCGGCCAACCCCTCTCCACATGATTCCTACCACCGACGGTGACCCTACTCCCCTTTTTTGATGGTTTTTTGGCAACTTAGGGTTTACTTTCTCTTCACCTCATTCATCTTTTACAACTTAATCATGCATCTCAGTAAGGTTTTGGTTCATTTAAAACCCTTAATTTGCCTTAGCTTGCATGATTGAATTGGAAAATATTGGGAATGGTTGTTTAGACACCAAACTTATGTTTGTTATTAATATATGATTATTGAATTTCGATTGCCCATGTTTGAACTTATCTAAACATAGAATTTCATATCATTGTCTCGATTGTATGCTTCAAATAGTTTTGGTGCTTATTGATTCAGACCACTTATGTGATAAACTGATTTTGTGTGTAAAGTGGTGGGTGATCACATAGGTGCATAATCTTGTAAAAATTGATCATAAGTGGTCAGAATAGTAGCGTAAACATGCTTAATCACTTTCGGTAAGGTATATGTGTTGAATGACACATTGGGATCTTGGTAGTAGAGTGGAAATTGTGTGGGTGTGTGCATTTTTACTTCGATACTAGTAAAAAATATGTTGAATAAGTTTGAATGGGGTCCATTGTGATAGGTTTAGAAACTTAGGTAACTGAGTTTTCTTTTTCACGAGTGGCTTTTACGGCCCCTGGATTATTCCACAAGTCATAGTTGGCCCACATGTAGTATTCTAGAAACATAAAAGTTATGAGTATCCATCAAATGAAACCTGCTATGAGTCATAGAACACTTTACATCTCATAGGCCGCTCTAGTAGATTCCTGCCTGAAATAGATTCACTTACTAGAATTCTCTACGACTTAGACTATGACTCGAGAACCCTTTTATGAGTCATACTTGGTTTTGCAAACTTTTCATTAATAAAAAATTATTTGGACCACTATTTTACAAAAGCTTATTATGTATCATAGTACTAACTACGACTGATAAAAAAATTTCATAGTCTCCTTGTCCAGCCTAACCTGAATTATTTCTACTTGGCAATTTTCGATTTGTGGGGCTGACCAATGTGCATAAATGTTCAGGTTTTAGGTACTATAGCCTCAAAATCCAAACACGATATGATCCTAGACTTACGGAGGAGACCCATAGATGAATCATTGGATGATGAACAAATCAATACTCTAAGCGGATCAGTAGAGAAGCTTGGAGTTACTCCGGAACAAAGGCAGATAGACCATAAACTAGATCCGGTGCCAGAGCTAGGCAGACCAAGGCTCTCATCGTCCACACTCCAAAGTCTTATGAGGTTACACATGATGAGAGAGATTCTATATAGATGACTTCATCCAGGGAGGAGTATAACTCTGTAGGAGGTTCTGAGGACGGATCAGAGATAGCGTCTTTCGCATTACCTCAATCATCACCTCTAGATACTCTACATAGTTGGTGGTACATCAAGGGCATGAAGGTGATTTATATGGAGAGAGTATATCTGAAAGCTGAAAGAGAATAGCAAGCCAACCTATTCTATCTATGAGGATCCTCAAGTCATCTCATATAGACTTGGTAGTGTCCCCTGTCTCCAAGACATGATGATTATATACCGACTTCAATGGTTCACACATTCACTTGGACGATACTTCCCGACCATAGTGAGGGAGTGTTATGCTTCATATGTAGCCACTATTCAGTGTACTTTTCCGAAGGGGAAGAAGCCCAATACTAAGCCCAAACTAATCAAAACGGGAGTAAGTGGCAAGCAGGTGGATATATTGGAGGCGACCATTTACTGGATACTATTTGGACCAGAGTTCCGTACTCCAAGATCCACTGCGGAGTTCGACTATAGGGTGGGGTAGATGAGGGACCCACTAGTGATGAAAAATCCAGAGCAATGAGCTACTTTGATGAGGTGAGCGATGTCACGATATAATCCTAGAGCCTAGATGTGACATAATGAATGGGGAACCCAAAGGGACCCTAAACAAGCCTCTTAACATACCATTACACATCCTTAGTTGCGAAAACAATTAAACAATAATAAGAGCATAGAAATAAGGGCAAAGGGACTAAGAGAGTCTGTCATAGCATTGAAACATACAAGCGTCAAGATAGACAAAGCTCATAGCGTCATTATATAACTTATCCAACAACACCTCTACACTTGGAATTTAATGGGGGCTAAGAAAACTTTTTGGGCTCACCCTCATAGTCAAACACACATAATAAGATACAGAGAGTCTTTGCTTGATTTGATCAAAGTATATCATGCTCGAAGTTAAGGATTCACTAAACTTGCTTTGAGAAGATAGTACTAGCCACGTGGAGAAAGATGATGAAGTGGGGCTCCTATTCCACATGGTAACATCATGTCGGCATATAATATGTATAAGAACATTTAAATGTACTTAGTATATAGGATGCAATGCAACAAGAGATTTCTATTCTAGTTGATCTTGATTCAACATTACCCAGGAAATTCCATCTTCTCCTCCATCAGTTCCTTTCTCAACAACTACGCTGGGTGCCAATCAGCCATATCCATCCCAATAACAGAAGTGCATATGCATAAGCAAGAGATAGTATATTACTAATATGTCATACATGATCAATTCTTGAAGTAAAAAAAGCTTATATATAATATATTACATGTGTAATAAGATACCATCATTATAGATTCTAAGGCCTACCACTCCATTGGAGAGACAATTGATGTATCAACCCCTCAATTGGTTGATGGTTGTCACACTCTACCTTCCATAGTGATTGAGGTATCAACCCTTCAAATGGTTGATGGTAGTCACACCCTTCCATCCATGGTAATTGAGGTATCAACCCCTTAATTTGTTGATGGTACCAACCCCTCAAGTGGTTGATGGTAGTCACACCTTGCCATCTATAGTGGTTGAGGCCTAGCACCCCCTCAACACGGTGTGGTCAACTTGCAACACTATAGATACTTTTTATGCAATCATCTCATCTATACACTTTACTTTTATTATCGTAAAGCCACTTGACTCATAGGTCATGCAATAGATCATCAATAGCTCAGGACCCCTAAACCAGACATTTTAACAAACACTTGGCAGGTATGTAATGCTAGTATAAAATCATACATTTCAAGAGTGAAATCATGCAAGAAAACTTGATGTAAAAACACTTGGTAATACCCTCATGCAATACACATTGAAACCCTCCATCAAATCGAAAAATAGATCACAGATTCGTAGCTCAAAATATGCTTAAATAGTCATACTTTTATGAAAAATCCAACATAGTTCCTAGTCAAATTCATAATAAGTAAGACCCATAAGTAAATCACCTTAACAACACATAATTTATGTAAAAAGAAAGGTTGGGAACCATGGGTGAAAGGATCTAATTGTTGAAACCCACATACCTCAACTTTGGATAATTCCTTGATGAAGATTTGATTGGGAACTTGAAGCTTGAGTGGATTTCTTGTATCCCAAAATGAGTTTAGAATGCTAGAATTTGGGTGAAATATTTGTCTAGGTGTTTGAAAGGGTTTTGGGAATGTCTTGAATGATATGGGGTTGAAAAATGACTAAGTATAGGTTTTTTTACGCATGGGAAGACTTAGGCCCAAGACCCAAGGGCTTTGCACCAAACAATAAAAACTAGCAAAAAAATATATGGGTCCACGCCCTGTTGCTCCAGGGGCATGGATGGTCTCTAGAAATTGCATCTTTTTAATTTGCAAATTTTAATATGGTTGCTCTATAATCGGGAATAGACCCATTTTCCACTCAATTTTGCCCACTAATAAGGAATATGAAATCAAATATTTGATATAATGCATGGATCTTGTGATATATAAAAATTACAATTCTGGACATTTTGGAGGCATATTTTTGGGAAATTTTGAGGTTGTTTTAGGCGGTTATTTATATTGTTGAGCAAGGTTTGGGACCTGCGCGGGTCACCACTCAATTGGAGCCCATTACCTAGTTTTCTCTCAAATTTCCTGCAAAATTTATGTGGGTTTTGATCATTCACGCATACGGCCTACTCTTCTCGGAGTGTATGGTATTGGCTGCTAGCATCTTGGCTGGTTTTGATATTGATTGTGTGTCACGACCCAACCCAGGGCAATGATTAGTGCCGATTGGGCACCGTAATATATATTAAACCGAATTTCCATTCATAATAACTAAGGAATTTCTCAAAATTTCGACAGAGTTTCATCTGTTTTACTGACTAGCCTCACCTGCAAACAGCGA
>JAOTQJ010072949.1:0-13046 GCA_025642045.1 Solanum sejunctum | reverse complement strand
TAAACAATGAAATGCATATGAAATGAAACAACTCATGAACTTTGTTTAGCAACAAGAACTCGTGTACTTGGTATCCATGTATGTATGTAGATTTGAAGGTAACTGTACATATATATGGAACCTTATGAACTTGTGAAAGAATGTAGGCATGTCTATTTGTCATGTTGGGGTAGATAAATACCTTTACTTACCGAAGGATCTATGTTCCATGCTAAGTGACACGAAATCAAGTAGCCATATATACCTCATCGTATGACCCTGTTACTACCGTAAAGTGACTGATTTTCCCTCAAATATTTATCTACATCATATTAGGTGATAAGACTTGCATTAGCAGCAAATAAACACTTCTTGACAGCCTAATCTCATAAAAATGATCACCTGGACAACAAACTTTCAATTAGTGACACAAAAGCTTTTCTTTAATCTTTTCACTTATAAATGTATTATCTAACAACCATTATTATGTACATATCATGTAAATCTTATTTTCAAACAATTAACAGTCCTACAACAGCCCACAAAACACAACACAATAACAATTCTTCACAATATATAAATAAGCGGATAACGTTATATCCTTTTACCACACTTCGACATTAATAATCCCAAAACTATTTTAACTTTACCTAAATTATTTCCAATATTTTTACCACATAAAACCAGTCTTAATATTGTCCAAATATAGTCCCAAAACAAGGGAAGGTCATGGAACAACATATTACAATTCTACATAACCAACAAATGGACAGCGTAATGTTACCCCCCTCGCTACATTTCGACGTTGACAATTCCAAACCTTTTCCAATACTAACCAAACTGTTCCAATAATATTTACACATACAAATAATGATAATGTAATCTTATAAAATCACCCAAGAAGTCATGATGGACGTGAGCCAATAGCTTTCCATCCAACAACTCACAACTTCCAACCAACATCACATTTAAGATAGCACAATAAAACTCTTTTGTTAAATGAAACCAAAATCATGGAAGCAACCTTAGGGTAATATCTATAACTCAATCCATGTTCAAAACACCAAATTGTCTTCATAATACAGCCCACAAACTATATAGAAATCACTAAGACAAGAGGCAAGAATGCAGCAATTTTCTGGACACATGCTATCCAGAATTTTCAGCATAACATATTATCATATACTTCTTGATTTTTATGAAGAAACCTTAGTAAAAGCACAATTATAATCACTTACCTTTGTCTTAAAAGTTGAGTAACTCCTTAAGAAGCCTAAAAGAGTTGTTTGGCTGCTGCTTTGATAGGTTGAGAAAATTTTAGAGAGAGGATTAAGAAAGCTGAAAAGTTTCTAAGTGTAAGAGTGGCTAAAATTTTTGCTGCTTATAACCCCTTTTTAAAGGCCTCATTTGGACGACTTTATTTGGTCCTTTTGACCAAATAATACCTCATATAATTAGACTAAATAATTATAAGATGGTCCCCCGAAAATTATGCCTAAATGGGCATCAAATCTAATGGACTTTCGCTGCCAATTTCTAGCTTTTCTCTTAATCCATTTTCGGTCCAAATAACGAAGTGGTTTGGGATATACTTGGGCTTTTCTTTACATTCTCTTTGGACTGAAAATAAGGTCCACTTATGATGCTAAAACATGGGCTAAAGTTACAACCTTAAAATGGATTTTATTCGTAATCGGACTTGGACAAATTTGATATCGAACCTCGTCTCTGTTTAGCTAGCAAATTTAAGCTAAGCAAGTAGGTGACTCACCTACTAGATTATTAAGTCATACAAGCCCATAAATTCTTTTGCTTTGTTTAGGGATTTAATATCCTTAATTTAACATAAAACATGAATACACTTAACCCTCTTAAGATTTAGACACACATATTGCCCATTAACACGAGATTTAAGCACTTTTGAAAAATTAGCACTCGTTTGACCAAACAATATCATGATTTGATTTCATAGCATTAGTACATGTAAGATGTGGGGTGTTACATCCTCCCCCCGCTTAGGAACATTTGTCCTCGAATGTTAGCATAATTGGGTAGCTTAACCATGTATAAACCTTTATTTAAATAAACCTTTGAAAACAAACTAAGTATTCAATCATACGTACCTATTAGTGTTTCAATTCTGCATGTTAAGCATCCTCTTTAGCTTCAAATAAGTTAGGGTATTTTGATTTTATTATATCCTGGGCCTCCCAGGTTATCTCTTTTGCTTGCTGATTTCTAAAAAGTACCTTTACTGAAGCTATTTCTTTATTACTTAGCTTCTTAACTTGACGATCCAAAATAGCAACAGGTACCTCTTCATAGATAAGATCTTCTGTAACCTGTACATCCTCAATAGGAGATATATGGGATGGGTCACCTATGCATTTCTGAAGCATTAGTACATGGAAAACTGGATGAACCACAGAAAGCTCTTGAGGCTCTAGCTCATGTGCAACTTGCCTTATCTTCTTAATAATTTTATAAGGCCCTATGTAATATGGGCTTAGTTTTCCTTTCTTACCAAACCTCATAAACCCTTTCATTGGAGACACCTTTAAAAATACCCAATCTCCTATTAAAAATTCCAGCCCTCTCCTCCTAGCATCCGCATATGATTTGTGAAGACTTTGGGTTTTTTCTAGCCACTGCTATATTACCTTAACATTTTCCATTGTTGGTGTAATAGATATGACCCAAGTAAGGTGGTTCCACCCACTTCAAACCATCCAATTGGCGACCTACACTTTCTTCTGTACAAAGCCTTATAAGGTGCCATCTTGATACTTTAATGGTAGCTATTATTATAGGCAAACTCAATAAGTGGCAAATGGTCCACCCAACTACCTTTAAAGTCCAATGCACAAGCTCGCAACATATCTTCAAATGTCTGAATGGTGAATTCTGCTTGACTGTCTGTTTGAGGGTGGAATGTTGTACTCAAATTTACTTTTGTCCCTAAACTCCTTTGGAAAAACTTCCAAAACTTTGCAGTGAATTGAGCCCCTCGATCTGATATAATGGAGATTGGAACTCCATGTAGCCTGACTATTTCTTTGAGGTACAGCTTGGCATACTCTTTCGCTGTATAATCACTCCTAACAGGTAGGAAGTATGCTGACTTTGTGAGTCTATCAACTATTACCCAGATGGAGTCAAACTTGAAATGAGTGAGGTAAACCAATAAAAAAGTCCATGTTGCTCATATCCCACTTCCAAGTTGGATGTTCTATACATTTCATATAATCTCCTGGATTTTGGTGTTCTACCTTCACTTGTTGACAATTTGGACATTGAGCCACAAATTCTGCAAGGTCCTTTTTCATGCCTCCCCACCAAAACACTCCCTTTATGTCATGGTATATCTTAGTTCATCCTGGATGAATGGAATCTCAGAAATGGTGGGTTTCTTCCATTATCCTCTTTCTTAACGCATTAATATCAGGCACACATAATCTATTTTGGTAGTAAAGTACTCCATTTCGCATAAGGTCAAAGCCCTTTATCACACCCTAACTCACCTTTTCCTTAAGCTATCATAGAACAAAATCCTCGAATAGTTTTTCTTTCACCTCCATTATAAATGAAGACGTTACTACATTATGTACAATAACCCCTTCCTTTGGAGTTTCAAGAAGGCGAACTCCCAAACTGGCTAGTTGTCATAGATCCTTAGCCACCCCTTGACTAACCATGGCCTAGTCATCAGTGGTCATAACTACCTTATGACTCAGAGCATCAGCTACCACATTTGCCTTCCCCGGATGGTATAGTGTATCAATGTCGTAATCCTTTATTAGTTCTGGCCTTCTCCGCTGTCTCAAACTTAGATCCTTCTTTAACAATGTATTGCAAGGTCTTATAATCAGTATATATGTAAATGTGAACCCCATACAAATAGTGGTGCCATATTTTCAAAGCAAATACAACCGCTGCTAGCTCAAGATCATGAGTTGGGTAGTTTTTCTCATGTGGTAGTAGTTGTCTGGATGCATAAGCAATTTCCCTACCATGTTGCGTCAGTACACACCCTAAGCCAACTCCTGAAGCATCACAATACGCTGCATACCCCTCGGCGCCTTGTAGAAGTACTAGCACAGGTGCAGAAGTTAGCTTATTTTTAAGTTCCTGGAAGTTCCCTTCACATGCATCATTCTAGTAGAACTTGGTTGCCTTATGTGTCAACTTTGTTATAGGTGCAAAATGGAAGAAAAACCTTCAAAAAACCTTCTGTAATAACCTGCCAAACCTAGGAAGCTCCGAACATTCGTAGGTGCCATTGGCCTTGGCCAATCTTTTACAACATCTATCTTTTGTGAATCAACTCTTATTCCTCCCTCAGACACAATATGAACCAAGAATGCCACTGATTGTAGCCAAAATTCACATTTAGAGAATTTGGCATACAATTGTCTATCACGAAGAACTTGTAACACTTGTCGTAAGTGATTGGCATGGTCCTCTTTTGACCTTGAGTATACAAAAATATCATCTACGAACACTATCACGAATACATCCAAGAATGGCTTAAATACTCTATTTATCAGATCCATAAAAACTGCTGGTGTATTCGTTAGCCCAAATGGCATAACAAGAAATTCAAAGTGACCATACCGTGTTCTAAAAGTAGTCTTAGGTATATCTTCCTCCTTCACCCTCACTTGGTGCTACAGCGATCTTAGATCAATTTTTGAAAAGCTTTCGGCACCCTATAACTGATCAAATAAATCATCAATCCTAGACAGGGGGTATTTATTCTTTATTATCACCCTATTCAATTGTCAACAGTTGATACACATTCTCAAGCTGCCATCTTTCTTGCGTACAAATAACATTGGTGCACCCTAGGGAGACACACTAGGTCTTATAAAAACCTTCTCCAATAAGTATTTTAATTGTTCTTTTAATTCACGTAACTCTGCCGGGGCTATTTTATATAGAGGGATTGAAATGGGTTGAGTGCCTAGAAGTAAGTCAATACCAAAATCTATTTCTTGTTCAGGAGGTAAGCCTGGTAGTTTATCAGGGAACGCATAAACAAATTCATTCACTACTAGGACTGATTGAAGAATTCTTCCACACTATTTACAGGGCTACCTAGGAGTCATTGGCTGGCCTGCCACTCCTCCTGTTGTCCATGAATCTTGTCCTTCACATTGTTGTCCAAATTGATTACTTCTAGATCCTTGATGTTATGGTGGAGCACTAGCTGCAGAATAGGAAAATGATGGCCTAGGCAATCTATTAGAAAACCGAGGCCTAAGCTCACCTTGGGATGGCGTAAATTGCCCTAAAGATTTGGTCATCTTAGACTGTGCCCTTTCTAACTCCTATGTCCTTCTCCTTTGCCTTTGATCCTCCAATTTTAGTGCAGAAGCTTGCATTTTTGCTATATCCATGTCTTTATTTAATGAAGCAATGGTACAGTCTTTGACCAGATATCTATCCAATTTGTCCATATATCAATGAACTCTGTCTGCCATAGTAGCAACTACATTAGGGGCATACCTGGATAGGGAATTAAATTGGAGGCTATACTCCCTCACGCTCATATTCCCCTAGCGGAGATTCAAGAACTGATCTGCACGGGCCTCTCGAATCTCTTATGGCAAGTAATGGTCAACAAATGCCTCTTTGAACTCCTTCCAAGTAATTGGGGCAGCATCTATACCTTTGGATTGCTTCCAAGCTTCATACACAATATAGCCACACCCTTTAACCCATATGCTGCTAACTATACAACTTCTGTACAACTCACATGCATAACATCTAAAGTGAACTGAATTTGATCAATAAAGTCTTGGGGATCTTCATTAGGATCAGACCCAGTGAAGGCTGGAGGGTCCAAATTAAGGAAGTCACATATCCTCATACCAGCTGCCCTATTTACACCACCTGTACCCATAACCAGACCTTCTTGTCTTTGGCCTTGGCCAGCAACTATGCGAGTCAATAGTTGAACTGCATTTCTAAGATCCTGCACTGTAGCATCAACAACAAGTTTTAGGGAATTTCACTATTTTTGGGTTCATTAGGAACTGGAGGATTTAGAGATATCCGTGACAGAGACTCATCTTGAGCCTTATTTCATTATCTCACATGACTGAGCAAACTAGCCACCACTTCTACTGCCTTTCCTTTACCTTTGTTCTTCCTGGTTTCTAACATACTTGCTCGTTGTACAAAATAATTTAGGAGTTAGACATAATTCACCTAGCTCTATGGCACGATCTAAAGAATGAAAGGAATGTAACAACTTCTAAATGCAACATAGCCTCCTTCTTATAAATGTGGTGCACAACACATCAATAAACAAGACTCTAAATTGACACGACTTTGTAGACTCGCTAGGATATCTGATACCACTTTTGTCATTCCCCAAGTCCCATTAGGGCAAACCGGCACCCATTGCTGATAAGGCTCGGGAGAACCAACCTATATCTATGCACTTTCTATCCATTTTATAAAGAATTTTTATATTTAACATGCCTTTATGCAAGTAAATAGTGATATAAGCTGAAAGAAAATGCATGCGAATAGGCCATTGGGGCCACGGTGTTTAAAGTACGAGATATGACCACACTTTAATTTACATAGTCTACAAAGCCTTTAGATAAGAGAAAGTATCGGATAAGGGTCATGGTAGGCCCCGCCTCAATTAACTGTATGATACAAACATATAAGCTTTAGACACACACAAAGCTCCGGAATAACCTGGAGCTTAGTAACCGCAGTTGGATGTCCTGGACTCTACTGGGGAGATTCACTAGCACCTGTACCTGCAACATGAAATGCATGTCCCTGTAAGGGACGTCAGTACAAAATAATATACTAAGTATGTAAGGCATGAAATACTATATATAAAGTAACAACTTCAATGAAACTATGCACTGGAATGGAATAAGAGACCACCTATAGATATACTTTGGGATCGTATACTTTATGTTCTTTATATTGCTTTACCTTTATTGTATAATTTATGTACATCATATATTGTAAATTACCAACTGATTAGTGGTATAACTATTTTGGGATCGTCCCTGGCTAAGTTCTTCCTTAACCCCTCGGGCTATCACCCGTGATAGGATCGTCCCTGGCTAGGTGATTCTTCCACCCCTTGGGCTACCACCCATCAAAAACTATATACTTTATCAAATTACCAACTGATTAGTGGTATAACTATTTTGGGATCGTCCCTGGCTAGGTTCTTCCTTAACCCCTCGGGCTATCACCCGTGATAGGATCGTCCCTGGCTAGGTAATTCTTCCACCCCTTGGGCTACCACCCATCAAAAACTATATACTTTATCTTTCATTTACCTTTGAGATGATTCTTTTAGTGGTCATAATATTAGAGCTATAAGGTTGTATATCCAGCATGTGACATGTAAATAATCATACAAAACAATATGGCAATGAAGAGAGTGTGTTACATAAACAATGAAATGCATATGAAATGAAACAACTCATAAACTTTGTTTAGCAACAAGAATTCGTGTATGTGGTATCCACGTATGTATGTATATTTGAAGGTAACTATATATATATGGAAGATTTTGAACATGTGAAAGAGTGGAGGCAGGGCTATTTGTCATGTTGGGGTAGATAAATACCTTTACTTACCGAAGGATCTATGTTTTATGCCAAGTGATACGAAATTAAATAGCCTTACATACCTCATCGTATGACTCTGTTACTACCTTGAAGTGGATGCTTTTCCCTCAAATATTTATCTACATCATATTAGCCAATAAGACTAGCATTAGAAGCAAGAAAACACTTCTTGACAGTCCAATATGATAAAAATATTCACCCGGACAACAAGCTTTCAATTAGTGACGCAAAAGCATTTCTTTAATCTTTTCACTTATAAACGTATTTTCTAACAATCATCCTTCTGTAAATGTCATGCACATCTTATTGTCAGACCCTTAACAGTCCCACAACAGCTCGCAAAACACAATACATAACAATTCTTCACAATATACAAACAAGCGGCATAACGTTATATCCTTTTACCACACTTCGACGTCAATAATCCCAAAACTATTTTAACTTTACCTAAATGATTTTCAATATTTTTACCAAATAAAACAGTATTAATATTGTCCAAAAATATTCCCAAAACAGGGGAAGGTCATGGAAAAACATATTATAATTCTACACAACCTACAAATGGACAGCATAACGTTACCCCCCTTCGCTACATTTCGACGTTGACAATTCCAAACATTTTCCAACTCTAACCAAACTGTTCCACAACATTTACGCATACAAACAAGGATAATATAGCCTTATCACATCACCCAATAAGTCATGAAGGTGTGAGCCAATAGCTTTTCATCCAACAACCCACAACTTCTAACCAACATCACACTTAAGATAGGACAATAAAACTCTTTGGTTAAATGAAATGAAAATCATGGAAGCAATCTTAGGGTAATATCTATAACTCAATCCATGTTAATAATACCAAATTCTCTTCATAATACAACCCACAAATCATATAGAAATCACTAAAACCAGAGGCAAGAATGCAGCAATTTTCTGGACACATGCTGTCCAGAATTTTCAGCATAACATATTATCATATACTTCTTGATTTTTATGAACAAACCTTAGTAAAAACACAATTATAATCACTTACCTTTGTCTTCAAAGTTGTGTAACTCCTTAAGAACCCTAAAAGAGTCGTTTGGCTGCTGCTTTGCTTGGTTGAGAAAAGTTTAGAGAGAGGATTGGGAAAGCTGAAAATTTTCTAAGTGTAAGAGTGGCTGAAATTTTTGCTGCTTATAACCCCTTTTTAAAGGCCTCATTTGGACGAATGTACTTGAACCTTTTGACCAAATAATGCCTAATATAATTAGACTAAATAATCAGCAGCTAGTTCCCCAAAATTGGGCCTAAATTGGCATCACATCTAATGGACTTTGGCTGCCAATTTTTAGCTTTTCTCTTAATCCGTTTTTGGTCCAAATAACCAAGTGGTTTGGGATATACTTGGGCTTTTCTTTATATTCTTCATGGATTGACAATAAGGTCCACTTATTATGCTAAAATATGGGCTAAAATTACACCCTAAAATGGATTTTGTTCGTAATTGGACTTGGACAAATTTGACGTCGAACCTCGTCTCCGTTAAGCTAGCTAATTTAAGAAGCAAGTAGATGACTCACTTACTAGATTATTAAGTTATACAAGCACATAAATTCTTTTACTTTGTTTAGGGCTTTAATATCCTCAATTTAACATAAAAAATGAATACACTCAAACCTCTTAAGCGTTAGACACACATATTGCCCATTAGCATGAGATTTAAGCACTTTTGAAAAATTAGCACTCGTTTGACCAAACCATAGCATGATTTATTTTCATAGCATTAGTATATGTAAAATGTTAGGTGTTACACAAACTAGGGCCTAGATATGACCGGCATAGGAAACCTACAGGAACCCCAATCAAGCCTCTTAACATATCATTACACATCGTTGGTCACAGAAGAAATTTAAACAACAATAAAAGAGTAGAAATAAGGGCATATGGAATAAGGGAAAACCTTTATTTCATAAAAATATCAAGAGAGTCGAAAGGAGTCAATCTTATACCATTATTACATACTTGTCCAACAACACCTCTAAACATAAAACTTAGAGGGGGTCAAGACAAGAACTAGGGCTCACCCTCATAATTGTGAAAATAGGTAATCCAAATATACAATGTATAGTCCAAACATAAGCATGAGAGAAGATAGATATTGTCCCCGGACATAAGGACTCACCAAAAGCTAACTTGAACAATCCATCTAGCGACATGAAGGAAAATCGATAGGAGCTCTGATTCCTACATGGTAATATCATGTAGGCATAGAGTATGCATTAGTACATTTGAATATACTAAGTATGTAGGATGCAATGAAACAAGAGATAGGCAACATAATCGAAATGTATAAACATAGGTAATTGATAGCATAATGCATGTATGAATGATGCTTGAAGTAAAATCTTTCTTATATAGAACATAATATATTATTCAAGAAGAGCCCATCATCATAGATTTCATAGTTTATCAAAGTACAAACCCCTTGATTGGTTGGTGGATTGTCTCACCCTACGACCCATGGTGATTGAGGTACAACCCACTCAATTGGTTATCAAGGTACAAAGCCCTCGACATGGTTAATTTTACCTTATGAGATGGCCTCATCAGTAAAAGTCCTCAAGTATCCTTACCATATGACATAATCTCTTTGGTAAGAAGGGTGGGTGTACTTGCCTTGCGAATTGCTCTTATTAGCAAGAGAGATCCTATCTTACGGTATGTCTTTTTTGGTAGGTTGTCCCTACCTTACGATATACTCTTTTAAGTAGGAACCATAAGTCATTCTAACTTATGGTATGGCCTTTTTTGTAGATTGTCTACACCTTATGATATCAGCTTTTCGGTAGAAATTATGAGTGTACCTTACGGCATGGCCTTTTCGATAGGTTATCCATACCTTGCAATATAATATTTTTGGTATGAGCTACTAGTCATTCAACATTACGACATAGCCTTTTTGGTAGCATGTCCATACCTTATGATATAATCTTTTATGTAGGAGTCAAAGAAATAGCTCATCAAACCATTACACTTCAAGCATCAAGAAATGGCTTCTCAATATTGTCAAAGACATAACAACATGAAACCTAACAATGTACTTGCAACCCCATAGGTACTTTTCATGAATTCAACACATATCCACATTCATTTCATCATCCTACAACCACTTGACTCATAAGCCTTGCAATAAACCATCAATAACTCAAGAATCCATAACCATACATTTTATCAAACACTTGGCGGGTGTGTAATGCTAGTGTAAAATCATGCAATTTAAGAGTGGAATAATGCTAGAAAATTCAGTGTAAAAACCATCAATAGATACTTGGTAACACCTTCAAACAATATATATCAAAATCGTTTATCAAATCTTATAATAAGTCTCAGATGCATAGCTAAAAACATGCTAAAATAATCATAATTTCATGAAATCCCAACATAGTGTATAGTAAAATTCATAATAAATAAGACCCATGAGTGAATCAACTTTAAATCATATAATTTAGGTAAAAAGGAAACTAGAGCACCACAAGTGAAAGGACCCAATGGTTAAACCCACATATCTTGACTTTGGAGAATCTTTAATGAAGATTGGAAATGGAAACTTGAAGCATAGGTGAAATCTTTAAGATCCAGAAGAGATTTGGATGCTTGAATTTTGAGGTGTAATATTGTCTATGTATTTGAGTGAGTAATGGGGAATGTCTTAAATGATATGAGGGTGAATCTGGCTAAGTACAGGTATTTTTTATGCATGGGGAGGTTTAGGCCCAAGATCCAAAGGCTTGGACTGGAAAGGAAAACCTAGGCAAAAATTACACTATGACTTGTCCCTGGCGCATCACGCCTGTGGCACACAATTCTTCTCTAGAAATTGCAAATTGTGGATTTCTGAATTTTGATACAGTTGCTTTAAAATTGGGGTTATACCTATTCCCCAATCAATTTTGCACGCCAACTCATTTACCTAACCAAATAGAAAGATACAACTATAATATTAATATAAATACGAGAATAGTATTTTAAGGTAAACTATGATTTAGTTGTACTACTCACTTGCTCCTTAAATCATTCACTAAATGTGTCAAAATACATATGATCAAGTTGATGTTGTGTCAAACGACAATTTCGATGTGATCTCTTGATTTCAACAATATGTTCTCTATTCATGTGACTCAAATATATCAATTTTGTTGTTAGATAAAGTAATATACACATCATCAATCATAGATATAATACTTACTTTTTTATAATTCTTAGCCACCTCTGACTCGCAATTGAAAAGTACATGCCAATGTGCTTGCAATAGTGTTTTCCCATCTGTCACACTCCAGACCTAGGGCCTAGACGGGATCGACGAATGGGGAACCTGAGGGAAGCCCAAACAAGCCTTATTATATCATTACATATCCTTGGTTGTAGAAGCAATTTAAATAACAATAAGAGACAAACATAAACAAGAAGAATTGGGACAAAGGGAGTGAGAGAGAATGAGGAAGTAATACTTAAATATCATAGATGAGTCAAGTTCAAGAATAATACACAACTTGTCCAACAACACCTCTAAACATAGATACTTAGCGGGGGGCAAATACAAGCAACCGACCTCACCCTAAGAGTCAAAGTAGGAATAAAGAAGAGCATATTAATACATAGCATAAGAAATATAGATCAACATCCCTGGAATGGAGGGCTCATATCCTAGCTTTAGAGACAATTGTACTAGCCACGTGAAGGAGGAGGATGGCCAAATGGAGCACTGGTTTCCTACATGTCATATCATTTATTGACAGAGTATGCATTAGTACGTTTGAATGTACTAAGTATGTAGGATGCAATGCAACAAAAGATAAGAATCATAGGTAAAATGCATAATCATAAGCAATGAATAGCATATTAACAATATGACATGTATGAGTGATACTTAAAGTAAAACCATTCTTATATAAAACATAATACGAGTGTAAGAAGTGATCATTATAGTGCAATCTAAGGCTTGCCACCTCCTTGGAGAGGCGCATGAGGTACAAATCCCTTCATGAGGTTGATGGAGTACAATTTTCCCAATAAGGTTTATGGAGTACAACCCCCCCAACATGGTTGATGGGTATAAACCCTCAATAATGTTGCATGGGCCTACCTCCTCTCGAGCAAGGCGATCAAGGTAAAAATCCCCCAATAAGGCTACTTGGCCCTACAACCTCCTGGATGAAGCTTGGTCATCCCTAACACTACGGAGATAGTATTATATATATACACTCTTTTCATCATCTTGTACCTATATTCCTTTCATCATCATATACATACATTTCTTTCATCATCATATACATACACTCATTTCATCATCATAAAGTCATTCATCTCATAAGACATGTATTGGATCTTCAATTCTTCAAGAAATCATAACAAGACAATTTATCAAACACTTGGTGGGTGTGTAGTGCTAGTGTAAAATCATGCAATTCAAGA
>JAOTQJ010072878.1:0-13050 GCA_025642045.1 Solanum sejunctum | reverse complement strand
TAAAAAAGACATTTTATCAAACACTTGGCGAGTGTGTAATGATAGTGTAAAACCATGTAATTCAAGAGTGGAATCATGCTAGAAAATTCACTATAAAGCCATCAACGGATACTTAGTAATACCCTCAAGCAATATACATCAAAACCCTTCCATAAATCTCCCAATAGAGCTTGGTTTCATAGCTCAAAACATGCTAAAATCATCACAATTTCATAAACCCCAACATAATGTGCGCTGAAATTCATAATACATGAGACCTATGAGTAAATCAACTTTAAATCATGCAATTTTAGGTAAAAGAGAGCTTGGGTATCATGGGTGAAAGGTACCCATAAAAGAAACCCACATACCTTGACTTTTGGAGAATCTTTGAAGAAGATTGGAGATGGAGACTTGAAGCTTGAATGAAAAACTTAAAATTTGGATGATTTTTGAGACTTAAATTTAGGAGATGAAGGTAAAATATGGCTAAGTATAATATTTTCTCCCATGGGAAATCTTAGACCTAAGACCCAAAAGTCTTAGACCAAACTTAAAAACTGGCACCAAAAGAACATAGTGGTGTATAACGCCAATGACGCGCAACACTCACTGGAATTTAATTTTTGAAAAAGTAAAATTGTGATTCGTTTGCTGTAAAATCGGGGTTAGACCCATTTTTCACTCAATTTGACCCCATGAATAAGAATATTCTCACCCCCTAAAGTCCCATTAAGGCAGACCGACACCTGTTGCCGATATGGATTGGCAGAACCAACCTATATCTATACACTTTATACACATATTATAAGGGATTTCTATCTTCAATGTGCCTTTAAAAAAGTAAACAATAATAACAAGCCAAAAGAAAATGCATATGGCTAGGTTATTGGGGCCACGGTGTCTAAGGTACGAGACATGACCACATTTTAATTTACATAATCTACAAAGCCTCTAGATAAGAAAAAGTATCTGATAAGGGCCGGGATAGGACCCGCCTCAACTAAGTGTAAAATACAAACATATAAGCTCTAGACACACACAAAGATATGAAGCAACCTAGAGCTTGGTAATAGCAGCTGGATATCTTGTACTCTTATTGGGGAGATCTATTAGCACCTATACCTGTAGCATGAAATGCAGGTCCCCCGTAAGGGATGTCAGTACGAGATAATGTCCTAAATATGTAAGGCAGCAAATACTATGTACGAAGTAATAACTCAAATGAAACTATGCATTGGTATAGGATAAGAGACCACCTTTGGTATACTTTGGGATCATGTACTTTATGTTCTTTATATTACTTTACCTTTACTGTATACTCTATCCACAACATGTAATACGAATGACCAGCTGATCATGGTAAAAGTGTATCGGGATCGTCCCTGGCTTGGTTTTTCCTTAACCCCTTCGGCTACCACCCGTAATAGGATCATCCCTAGTTAGGTGATTCTTCCACCCCTCGGGCTACCACCCATCAATAAACAATATATCTTTTAATTACCTTTGAGATGATTCTTTTTGTGGTCACAATATTGGAGCTGTAGGACTGTAGATGTAACATATGACATGTAGATAATCATACAATATAATATGATTATGAAAAGAGTACGTTACATAAATAATGATATGCGTATGAGATGGAATAACTCGTGAACTTTATTTGGCAAAAAGAACCCATGTAACTTGGTATCCATGTATGTATGAAAATTTGAAGGTGACTATGTATGGGAGCATATGAATATGTGTAAGACTGTAGACATAGTTAAAAGTTGTGTCAGAGTTGGTAAATGCCTTTATGTTCCAAGAAAGGATCTATGTTTCATGCCAAACAATACGAAATCAAGTAGCCTTTACATACCTCGTTGTATGACCTCGTTACTACATTGAGATAACCTTTCATTCCTCCAAATATTTATCTAAAATATAGTAGGTAATAAAACTAGCATTAGTAGCCAATAGATACACCTAGCAGCCAATCATATAAAAAAATAACACACGGGCAGCAAATGGGTATTTATAAATTCGAGCGTATTCTTTCAACCTTTTCGCCCCTATTCATATTTGCTAATACATATTCGCATATACATATCATGTGCAGCCTATTTAAGTGCGATAACAGTCTTACAACATTCGATAAGGCATAATACATAATAATTCTACATAGCCTACAAATGTACAGCATAACGTTAAGCCCCTTTTCCCCATTTTGACGTTGACAATTCCAAATCCGTTCTGACTTTAACAAAACTATTCTCAACACATCTATACATAACAAAAGTATCGAACTAGTCTCAGAACTATAATAAATTAGTCATCATGGATGTGAGGCAATAGCCTTCCATCCAACAGCCCACAAGTTCATACAAAGAACATAATTGCGATATCATATAAGGACTCACTTTTGTGGACTATAAAAGTGGTGAAGTAGCCTAGTTACATTACTATAAAACCAATCTTTGTTAAATTCATAAGTATTACTTCATAATACAGCCAACCAAGAAGAGAAAAGCCTCTTGAACAACAAGAAAAATTCACAACAATCCTTAGGACACATGCTATCCAGAACTTTTAGCATATACTTGATCAACATAGTCTCTTGTTTTTCATGAAGAAACCTTATGAAACACTAATATAATCACTTACCTTTACCTTCAAGGTTGCGGGCCTCCTTACAAACCCTAAAATATTAATTTAGCTGCTTTACAAAGTCAAGAACAGTTGAGAGAAAACTTTTCTGTTTTGGTCAAGTTGAAAAGGACTTATGGGAGCTGCTTTAAACCCTTTCTAAAGGGGGCTTTGGCCAAATTACTAAGGCATTTTAAGCCTTACATTACCAAGTTGGTGATGCATCTCCTTACCTCTTTCACTTGGGCCTTAAGAGGCTCCAAATTGATGGGCCTTTGCTGCTCATTTTTCAGCTTTCTTCCTAATTATTTTGGGCCTAATTTATCAAAGACATTGTGGTCTTTGGGCCCCTTTTGATATCCTCCTTTGGCTGAACATATATTCCATTTATGATGATAAAACTTAGGCTAAAGGTACACCCTTAACATGGACTTTATTCATTATCGGACTTGGACAAATTCGATATCGGGTCTCATCTCCGTTTAGCTAGCAAATTTAAGCTAAGCAAGTAGGTGACTCATTAGCTAGCTTCTTAAGTCCTACAAGCACCTCAATTCTCTCACTTTGTTTAGGGCCGTGATCTTCTCAATTTGACATAAAAC
This sequence comes from Solanum sejunctum, assembly GCA_025642045.1. Lineage (NCBI taxonomy): Eukaryota > Viridiplantae > Streptophyta > Magnoliopsida > Solanales > Solanaceae > Solanum > Solanum sejunctum. The sequence goes on along the minus strand of JAOTQJ010072878.1, from coordinate 9,841 downwards.
ATGTATATATTCATCCCTCAATGAGATGCAGATATCTCCCGTTAACACAAGATTCAAGCACTTTTAAAAATTGACGCTAATTTGACCAAACCATATCATGTTTCATTTACATAGTACTAGTACATGTAAAATGTGGGGTGTTACATCCTCACCCTTTAGGAACATTTATCCTCGAATGTTGGCACAATTAGCTAGCTTAACCAAGTTCAACTCAATAAATGTTCAAACACACATACCTATGAAGGTCCCTAATTCTCGATGTTGGATTTTCTCTTTAGCTTTAAATAAGTAAGGGTATTTTGATTTCATCGCATCCGCGGCCTCACATGTTATTTCTTCTATTTTCTGGTTTCTCCAAAGTACTTTTACTGAAGTTATTTCTTTATTCCTTAGCTTCTTAACTTGACGATCTAAAATAGCAACCGGTACCTCTTCATAGGTGAGACCTTCTGTAACTTGCATATCCTCAATAGGAGTGATATGAGATGGGTCACCTATGCATTTTCGAAGCATTAAGACATGACATTTGGATGAACCATTGAAAGCTCTTGGGGTAGCTCTAGGTCCTGCCCAAACTTCTTAATAATTTTATATGGCCCTATGTAACGTGGGCTCAATTCTCCTTTCTTACCAAATATCATAACCCCTTTTATTGGATACACCTTTAAAAATACCCAATCCCCTACTGAGGATTCCAGTCCTCTCCTTCTAGCATCTGTATATGATTTATGATGACTTTGGGCTATTTTTAGCTGCTGTTATATTACCTTAACTTTTTCCATGGAATGTTGTACTAGATCTGACCCAAGAAAGGGGTTTTTACAAACTTTAAACCATCTAATTGGCGACCTATATTTTCTCCCATACATAGCTTCATAAGGTGCCATCTTGATACTTGCGTGGTAGCTATTATTATTGGTAAATTCAATGAGTGGCAAATATTCAACTCAACTGCCTTTAAAGTCCAATGCACAAGCTCGCAACATACTTTCAAGTGTCTAAATGGTGCGTTCTGCTTGATCGTCTATTTGAGGGTGGAATGTTGTAGTCAAATTCACTTGTGTCCCTAAACTCCTTTGGAAGGACTTTCAAAACTTTGCAATGAATTGAGATCCTCGGTCAGATATAATGGAGATTGGGACTCCATGTAGCCTGACTATCTCTTTGAGGTATAGCTTAGCATATTGTTCAGCTATATAATCACTCCTGACTGGTAAAAAGTGTGCTGTTGAGTCTGTCAACTATTACCAATATGGAGTCAAGCTTCTGAAATGAGCAAGGCAAACTGGTAACAAAATCTATATTAATCATATCCCACTTCCATGTTGGAAGCTCTATACACTGCATATAACCTCCTGGCTTTTGGTGTTCTATTTTCACTTGTTGGCAATTTGGACATTGAGCCACAAACTCTGCAAGGTCCTTTTTCATGCCTCCTCACCAAAACATTTCCTTCAAGTCATGGTACATTTTAGTTGATCCTGGATGGATGAAATATCGGGAATGATGGGCTTCTTCCATTATCCTCTTTCTTAATTCATTAATATCAGGCACACATAATTTATTTTGGCAGTAAAGTACTCTATTTTGTGTAAGGTCAAAGCCATTTATCATACCCTAACTTACTTGTTCCTTAAGCTATCGTAGAATAGGATTCTCAAACTATTTTTCTTTCACCTTCATTACTAAGGAAGATGCTACTGCAGTATGTACAATAACCCTTTCCCTTGGAGTTTCAAGAAGGCGAACTCCCAAGCTAGCTAGCTGACATAGATCCTTAGCTATTCCTTGACCTATCATAGCTTGATCATCAATATTCATGATTTCCTTACGACTCAGAGCATCGGCTACCACATTTGCCTTCCTCAGGTGGTAAAGTATATCAATGCCATAATCCTTTATTAGCTTTAGCCACCTCCGCTATCTTAAATTTAGGTCTTTCTGCTTAAAAATGTATTGTAAGCTCTTATGATCGGTATATATGTCAACGTAAACCCCATATAAATAGTGGCACCATATCAAGATTATGAGTTGGATAATTTTTCTCATGTAGTCATAGTTGTCTAGATGCATAAGAAATTACCCGACCATGTTGTGTCAGTATACACCCTAAGCCAACTCATGAAGCATCACAATACACTGCATACCCTTCGATGCCTTCTAGAAGTACTAGCACAGGTGCAGAAGTTAGCTTATTTTTTTTCTGCTGGAAGCTCCTTTCACATGTATAATTCCATTGGAACTTGGTTGCTTTATTTGTTAACTTTGTTAGAGGTGCAGAAATAGAAGAAAAAACTTCAACAAACCTCTTGTAATAACCTGCTAAATCTAGAAAGCTCCAAACTTTCGTGGGTGTCGTTGGTCTTGGCCAATTTTTCACAGCCTCTATCTTTTGTAAATTCCTTATTCCCTCATCAGACATAATATGACCCACAAAAATGCCACTAATTTTAGTCAAAATTCACATTTAGATAACTTGATGTACAATTGCCGATCACGGAGAACTTGTAACACTTGTCATAAGTGATTTGCATTGTCCTCTTCTGATCTTGAATATACCAAAATTTCATCTATAAATACTATCATGAACACGTCCAAGAATGGCTTAAATACCCTTTTCATCAGATCCATAAAAACTGCTGGTGCATTTGTTAGCCTAAATGACATAACAAAAAATTCGAAATGACCATAGTGTGTTTCGAAAGCAATCTTAGTTATATCTTTCTCCTTCACCCTCACTTGGTGATACCCTAATCTCAGATCAATTTTTGAAAAGTATTTGGCACCCTATAGCTGATCAAATAAATCATCAATCCTGAGAAAGGGATATTTATTCTTAATTGTCACCCTATTCAATTGTTGGTAGTCGATATAAATTCTCAAGGTGCCATCCTTTTTGCGTACAAATAACACTGGTGCACCCGAAGGGTGTCACTAGGTCTTATAAAACCTTTCTCTAATAAGTCTTTTAATTTCTCTTTTAATTCACGCAATTCCACTAGGTCCATTCCATATGGAGGGATGTAAATAGGTTGAGTGCCTGAAAGTAAGTCAATACCAAAATCTACTTCTCGTTCTGGAGGTAAGCCTAGAAGTTCTTCAGGGAAATATCAACAAATTCATTCATTATTGGAACTGATTGAAGAGTTGGTGATTCTACCTCCATATCCCTCACTCTAACTAAATGACATATATACTCCTTGGTTATCATCTTTCTGGCCTTAAAATAAGAGATAAACTTCCCCTTTGGTGCCTTAACATTGCTTTCCCATTCAAGAACTGCCTCATTTGGAAAGTGGAAGTACACTTTCTTAGTTCGGCAATCTACGGTGGCATAGCAAGAAGCTAACCAATCCATACCACTTATAACATCAAATTCTACCATTTCTAGCTCAATAAGGTTAGCCAATGTGTCACAGTCACAAATAGTTACTACACAGTCATAATAAATCTTTCTAGCCATAATAGATTCACCGGTTGGTGTGGACACTTCAAATGGTTGGTTCAATAATTTGGGTGTTCGCTTAAGATTTCCAACAACTAGTGAAGTAATGTATGATAGTGTAGAACTAGGATCAATTAATGCATATACATTATGTGAAAAGATGGTTAAATACCTGTGACCATATCAGGTGAAGCTTCTAAATTTTGCCGACTCTCAAGAGCATAAGTGCGATTCTAGACTCCGCTAGAGCTAGTTGCCCCTCTAACACCTCTATCATGACCCATAGGTGCTTGTTGACCCCTACCTAATAGAGGAAATAGTTGACTCAGTAGATTGTGCTATATGACCCATACGCCTCCTTGGGCAATCTTTAATCATATGCCCTGGCACACCACACCAATAACAAGAGTCTGTCCTAACATGACATATACCTAAATGACTTCTTCTACACTGGTTACAAGGTTACCTAGGGGTCATTTACCTACTTGCTGAATATCCTATTGTTTGTGTACCTTGTCCCTCACCTCATTGACCAAATTGATTACTTCTAGAACCTTGAAGTTGTGCTGGAGTACTGGCTGCAGAGTAGAAGGATAATGGCCTAGGCGATCTATCAGAAAACCGAGGCCTAAGCTCATCTTGGAATGGTGTAAACTACCCTATAGATCTAGTACTTTTGGCCTGCCCTCTTTTTAACTCTTGTATCCTTCTCCTTTGCCTCTGATCCTCCAATTTCTATGCAAAAGCCTGCATTCTCACTATATCCATGTCTTTGTTCAAGGAAGCAATGGTACAATCTCTGACCAGATAAGTATCAAACCTATCTACATATCGATAAACTCTATCTGCCATAGTAGCGACTACATTAGGATCATACCTTGCCAGGGAATGAAATTTAAACCTATACTCCTTCACGCTCACATTCCCTTGGTGGAGGTTCAAGAACTGATCTGCACGGGCCTCTCAAATCTCTAATGGCAAGTAATGGTCAAGAAATGCCTCTTTGAACTCCTTCCATGTAGTTGGGGGTGCATCAATACCCTTAGATTGCTTCCATGATTCATACCACAATATAGCCATACCCTTCAACCTATATGTTGCTAACTCGATAGCTTCTGTACTACTCACATGCCTAACATCTAAAGTGTGCTGAATATGATCAATAAAGTCTTGGGGATCCTCATTAGGATATGACCCATTGAAGGATGGAGGGTCTAAATTAAGAAAATCTCGTATCCTGGTACCAATTTCCCTATTCGCACCGCCTGCACCTATAATTGGACCTTCCTATCTTTGGCATTGGCCAGCAACTATATGAGTCAATAGTTATACTGCATTTCTCACATCCTGTACGGTAGCATCGATAGGTGGTTCTAGGGGAATTTCACTACTTCCCGGTTCATCAAGAGCTCGAGGAGTTAGAGATGTCTGTGACAGAGACTCATCTTGAGCCTTATTTCGTTGTCTCACCGGACTGGGTATACTAACCACCACTTCTACTTCCTTCCCTTTACCTTTGTTCTTCCTAGTTTCTGGCATACTTGCTATACAAAATAATTTAGGGGTTAGACACAATCTACCTATTACACTTAGATTTATGGCACGATCTAAAGAACGAAAAGAAAGTAACAACTCCTAAATACCGTGTAGCCTCCTGCTTATAAATGTGGTGCAAAACACATCAATAAACAAGACTTTACATAGACATAGCTTTATAGACTCCCTAGGATGGCCCGCTCTAATACCACTTCTGTCATGCCCCAAAGTCCTATTAAGGAGGATCGACACTCGTTGTCGATAAGGCTCGGGAGAACCAACCTATGTCTATATGCTTTTTACACATATTATAAGGGATTTATACCTTCAATCCAAAAGAAAATGCATATGACTAGGTCGTTGGGGTCACGGTGTCTAAGATACGAACATGACCACACTTTAACTTACATAATCTATAAAGCCTCTAGATAAGAAAAAGTATCTGATAAGGGTCAAGATAGGCCCTGCCTTGACTAACTGTACAATACAAAAATATAAGCTCTAGACACACACAAAGCTCCGAAGCAACCTGGAGCTTGATAACAACAGCTGGATATCTTGTACTCTTACTGGGGAGATCTACTAGCACTTGTACCTGCAGTATGAAATGCAGGTCCCTCTATGGGACATCAATATGAGATAATGTACTGAATATGTAAGGCAGGAAATATTGTGTATAAAGTAAAAGCTCAAATCAAACTATGCACTAGTATAGGATAAGAGACCACCTTTGGTTATACTTTGGTATTATGTACTTTATGTTCTTTATATTACTTTACCTTTACTGTATAATCTGTGCATGACATGTAATATAAATGACCAGCTGGTCAAACTGTATCAGGATTATTCTTGCCTAGGTTCTTACTTAATCCCTTGGGCTACCACTCATGGTAGGATCGTCCCTGGCTAGGTGATTCTTCCACCTCTCGAGCTACCACCCATCAATAAACAATATACTTTATCTTTCAATTACCTTTGAGATGATTCTTTTGGTGGTCATAATATTAGAGTTGTAGGACTGTAGATATAACATATGTCATATAGATAATCATACAAGAAAATATGACAATGAAAAGAGTACGTTACATAAATAATGATATACATATGAGATGAAATAACTCGTGAACGTTATTTGGCAAAAAGAACCCATGTAACTTGGTATCTATGTATGCATGCAAATTTGAAGGTGACTATGTATAGGAGCATATGAATATGTGCAAGAGTGTAGACACAGTTAATAGTTATGTTGGAGTTGGTAAGCGCCTTTATGTGCCAAGGAATGATCTATGTTTCATGACAAATAATACGAAATCAAGTAGCCTTATATACCTCATTGTATTACCTCGCTACTACCTCGAGATAACCTTCCCTTCCTCCAAATATTTATATACAACATAGTAAGGGATAAAACTAACATTATTAACTAATAGATACATCTTGGCAGCCTAATCACATAAAAAAATAACACACGGGCAGCAAGCGAGTATTTATAAACCCGAGCGTATTCTTTCAATCTTTCCGCCCCTAATCATATTTACTAATATACATTCACATGTACACATCATGTTCAGCCTATTTTAGTACCATAACAGTCTTATAATAGTCCACAAAGCACAACATCTAACAATTCTATACAACCTACAAATGGACAGCATAACGTTACGCCCCTTTGCCCTATTTTGACGTTGACAATTCCAAACTCGTTCTGACTTTATACAAACTATTCTCAACACATTTATACAGAAAAATAGGCTTGAACCAGTATAAAAATAGTAACAAATTATTCATCAAGGATGTGAGGCAATATACTTCATCCAACAGCCCACAAGTTTATACTAAGAACACAATTGCGATATCATATAGGGATTCACTTTTGTGGACTGTAAAAGTAGTGAAGCAGCCTGGTTACATTACTATAAAACCAACCTTTGTTAAATACATAAGTATTACTTCATAATACAGTCAACAAGAAGAGAAAAACCTCTTGAACAACAAGAAAAATTCACAACAATCCTTAGGACACATGCTGTCTAGAATTTTCAGCACATAATTAATCAACACAGTCTCTTGTTTTTCATCAAGAAACCTTATTAAACACTTAACTATAATAACTTACCTTTACCTTCAAGGTTGAGGCACCCTTAAAAACCCTAAAAGTTTAATTTGGCTTCTTTACAAAGTCAAGAATAGTTGAGAGAAAACTTGGAGCATAATCTGAATTTTTTCTGTGTTGGTCAAGTGGAAAATGACTTATGGGAGCTGCTTTAAACCCCTTTTAAAGGGGAGCTTTGGCCGACTTACTAAGGCATTTTTAGCCTTACATTACCAAGCTGGTAAGGCTGCTCCTTGCCCCTTTCACTTAGGCCTTAAGGGGCTCCAAATTGATGGGCCTTTGTTGCCCATTTATCAGCTTTCTTCCTAATTAGTTTGGGCCTAATTTATCAAAGACATTGTGATATCTTTGGGCCCGTTTTAATATCCTCCTTGGGCTGAACATATATTCCATTTATGATGATAAAACTTAGGCTAAAGGTACACCCTTAACATGGACTTTATTCAGGCTAAAGGTACACCCTTAACATGGACTTTATTCATTATCGTACTAGGACAAATTCGATATCGGGTCTCATCTCCGTTTAGCTAGCAAATTTAAGCTAAGGAAGTAGGTGACTCACCTGCTAGCTTCTTAAGTCCTACAAGTACCTCAATTCTCTCACTTTATTTAGGGCCGTGATCTCCTCAATTTGACACAAAACATGTACACACTCGACCCTCTTAAACGTTAAATGTACATATCGCCCGTTAACACGAGATTCAAGCACTTTTAAAAATTGGCGCTAATTTGACCAAACCATATCATATTTCATTTACATAGTACTAGTACATGTAAAATGTGGGGTGTTACAAATATGAAGTATGATTTTTGAAATAATGCATGAATTTTGAGATATATGGAAATTATGATTTCGGACACTTCCGAGGCACATTTTCGGACACATTTTGGGGTCGTTTCAATACCATTTTATAAAAAGAAAAGACCTTTGATTTGTATGTACTACATTAGACCCAATTCTTGCTGTGGTGAGATACGTAGGCAGCCCTACAAATGGGCTCGATCTCAAATAAAAAAATATAATTTTCCTCATATTTCTAATAAATTGAAATTGGGGCTTTTTTTTTAAAAAAAAGATAATAAATTAAAATTTTATAAAAAAACTCACTGGTAGAATATGATCCCAAAAACATTTCAAAATTTTCTAGTTTCAAAACTAGGGCATATTTTACTAAAATAAATAAAATATAATAAAAGTACTCTCATTCTTCACAAGGCACGAACCCTCATAATATTCGTCATGTCTTCACATGACACAATAACCCCCTGGTTGCATGTACAATTATTCTCTGGTTGCATTTAGGGCACGAACCCTCATAATATTCATTTAGGGCAAGAACCTCATAATATTCGTTTAGAGCATGAATCCTTATAATATTCGTTTAGGACACGAACCCTCATAATATTCATGTAGGACACGAACCCTCATAATAATCATTTAGGGAATGAACGCTCATAATATTCATTTTGGGCACGAACCCTCATAATATTCATTCAAGGCACGGTCTCTCATAATATTCATTCATGGCACAATGACCCTTTGTTGCATTTAGGGTACGAACTCTCATAATATTCATTCATATCTTCATAGGGCATGATAGCCCTCATTTTTATTTTTCACAAAGCATAACATCTGATGACACTCAAAATAAGATTTTTTGTTTTTCCCCATTTTTTAGTTTTTTGTTTAATATGATGTTCAAGCCAAGCAAAATAACCCACAAAAATTTGCTTAGCAGAAACTGGAGCAGAAAAATTTTGCATTGTTTTTGTTTGTCTTTAATTGCAAGCGGGTCTCTCTGCGAGCACAAATTCAGAGATTAATAATGGAGTATCATTTGCTATGATTAGAGAAGTGAAGAATGCCAATCATATGAAGAGTAGGCTTGAACCCACATAGTAACTCAACATTCGAAGATTTAGCTTCCCAACTTCAACTAAGGAAACAAGCATTCAACAATAATCTAATAACATTTCTCTAGATGAGCGTGAGCAACTCAATTCAAATTTCCAATTCAAGTTTCAAACTCAAATTTCAAGATTAAATTTTGAGATTAAGGTACCTCCAGAAGAAGACGAGGTGGTAATTGAAGATGCAAACGAAGACTTGAAAGAAAAGAGAGTCAAGTGAAGTAGAATAGATAAAGATCTTGTATTGTTTTCTTTTAGCTTTATTATCTTCAATATTACAATAGGAGCCACGAACCAGAATCTTGACGGGACAAAACTCAACTCTCTAATCCATCCATCCATCCATCTATCTTCGCACCCGTTTGAACTACACGTGACCTGATTCTCTTATAACCCTGCCCAAAGCCAAGGCTCGGTCACTCTTGTTTTCTCTTTATTTTTCTATCTTTAATAAATGGTTAGGCCAAAATTAGGCACATTCACTTCTTTGCTTGAGAACTCTTCATGTTCCCAAGCAAAGAGGGGCATTCTGTGAGCACCTAATTTTTTACCAAACCTAATTTATATACATTTTAGTTCTTAAATATTTTATTTCGAATCTAAATTAATATTTTTATTTTTAATCTTATTTATAGTAGGTTTATTTGAAATAATTTGAAAACTATTAAAATTCGAGTCACATTTTTATATATGTTTGTTTTAATTTACTTCAAAAAAAATTAATGAAAGTATATGTTATTTTTTATCGAGGTTTTAATAAATAAACTAGAATTTTCAAATTATAATTTATAGCTATTTAACTTTTCCTATATTATGTTAGTTGAAAATTTTAAAAT
>JAOTQJ010072846.1:0-13051 GCA_025642045.1 Solanum sejunctum | reverse complement strand
CTATTGGTTGCACTACTTTAATGGTAATTTATACAATACATGCAAAAATACATACCTGCTACTTTACTAACTCATTTGTAATTGGAACCAATTGGAAAAATATATGTTAGAATTCGAGTAGTGAGCAGCTTCTTCACTGGTAGATTTCTTTTTTTTTTGGCCAAGGGATTGGTACTGGTCTTGGGGATCAACCTTCATTTCTTATGTCAAACCATTCGATTGATGTCAACTTATTTGTCTTCTTTCTGAGCATATACATTGTCACTTCAACGTAAGACTTTCAACTTATTTAGGGTAGTTGGATTTCTAACATCTGTAGTCGTCTGAAAATTGCTAAATAACATTTCTACACAACATCACTGAGAGATTATTATTAAGATTCTTGTGTATAGACAATATTCTTGGGGTGACTCATATCCACTGAATCTGAACTCACTAACCTTGTTAAAATAAATTATCTGGAATTGTTCTGCAACTTTGGAAGTGTTTTGTATCCCCCACCCGCTTTTACTAATACGTCACTATATGTCTACGCATTTTCTAATTTCAGGAAGTATCTTCCTTATTTTGGTCTTTTTGGTGATTGCGAAGGAATTTTTTGTTTTTTTTTGGGGGGGACTCTTAATCTGCATACCCTCTGTCAAAATTGAAGGCCAGTCACACTAACAAGTACGCAAAAAGAAAGTGATAGATTTCGTGCCAGTTCTTGCAAGTTTCTTGGCGTTCCTGGACATTGTAGACTGCCCGTGCAACGGACAAGCCGCTTTCAGCTTACTACGTTGTGAGTACAATTTAATTTAACCCCCCCAAAAAAAGAAAAAAATTAAGCGCCCTCCATTTATATGAGCCATGAACGTGTATAAAGTTAAAATTTTAATGTTCAGCTACCATAGTAAATGGTATAGACACCTGGAGTTATGCTTACCTGCTGAATTTTTGTTGAGACCAAAAACTAACCTGTGAAGAGTCTTATTGTAAACAATTCTTCGTCAAACTCACTTGGAGTTAATATTAAGTGATCTGTTTTGGGGAATATGGTGGCCAATACTAACGTTGATCTTAAACACAGTGGATTCACCATTTCCCTATAATTACATTTTTCACCGTTTACCTTTCTACAGCCTTCTCTTGAGGTGCAACTGTTTGTTTTGATGCTTAAGTCTTTTACCGTATTTTTCAACGCCTTTTCATCTCCAAATTTCATTTGATACAATACAACATAGGTGATTTGTCTCCATGTTGTGTAACTTTGTTTAATGACTAATATTTACAGATTGTTCTTGGTACCGCACTATCTTCCTATTCCACAATTTTGGGGAAATGAAGAAGGTTGGCTGGCCTCCAAATGTACAGCCTGCTATGGTAGATTAAGCTAGGGTGATGCTGTTACATACAACTCTGAACAAGTTCAAGCTTTTGGGTTGTATTAGCACTACTACTAGAACTAGGGATCCAAGTACTTTAGAGGGATCAGACACTTTTATCTTTTGTAAATATTATAATGCTACATATAATATTTATGGTATCAAATCTGTATTGCAGTAGTGTGTGGTACTCCCATAACTTGCTAAATACTTCAAACTCATTGCATTGCACTTCACCAGAGTTGTGCCGTGAATTATGACTCATAAAAAGATGCTCCATAAAAGATGCATTTAATAAGTTAAAGTGTGTCGCGCTTCCGCATTTATTCTGTTACTCAAATCACAGTCAATCTTTGCTCTCGCTCTTCTTTACCGAAGATTATTATTTTACCATAATAATGATAGAATTATAAGTTTAAAAAAAAAAAAAAAGAAAGGCCTACAAACTAAAGAGCTCTTCTTTACCGAAGATTATTATTTTACCATAACAATGATAGAATCATAAGTTTAAAAAAAAAGAAAGGCCTACAAACTGAAGAGATGTTTTAACCAATCAACTATGCCATCTGTTTAAAAGTTAATTTTGGAATGACCTTCTTCTTTGAATATTGATCTAACATGAAGGGAACCATTTTGATAGCCAACTAAAGTGCAAAAGCAAAATCAACTTTGTAAGTCAAGATACAATTTGATAGCCAACTAAAGTGCAAAAGCAAAATCAACTTTATAAGTCAAGATACAATTCAAACCTAATTGGTCTATGAGCGTAACTATAATTTCAATATTCTTTCGATCCTTTTAGAGAAAAGATTACGAAAGAACGAGCTCAAAAATTGGTGATCTAAAACAAGCCTTAGACATTTCTCTAGCTATAAATCATTTTACGAAGCGCAAAAGAATATTTTAAAGCAAACTTCTTTCACACTTTAACAAGTTGACATTCTTTATTAAAGGAAACAATTCCACTTCTCCCCTATTTGAGGTTCAATACAAATCAATTTTGCTTAAATAAGTATAACCTCTTTAAAAGAAGGATTCCATCTCTGAGTACGTTAATTTCTGTAGTTTGTACGCCAAACTTCTTAATAGGTGTATTAAGTATAACTCCATAACAAAAGCAGCGAGTGATAAGACAATTACTAACACAAGAGAATGAATTATTATCATACGCAGTGGCGGAGCCACCCTGGGCTGAGGAATGTGAAGCGATACCTCTTTGTTGGCAAATTACATTATGTCTAGGAACAAAGATAGGTCTACGCTCGACCAGAAAGAAGATTCACTCACCCGAGACTTGACCCCCGATTTCCCATTCTATTGAAACCAACAAGAACAATGACTAGCTTATAGACAATCCCACTTAGGCACCTACCCATACCTATAAGCCAAGTAACTAATTAGAAAATGAAGGAAACCTTTGTAGTAGAACTCAACACTTTAATTCTTCATAAATTATGTAGCACATGATTGGCTCTCGCTTGGAACAAGACAAACAACAACGTATTCTCAGCTATCAATGAAATTTAGCCATATCCATTGTTAAAACAATGAATTCAAAACAATGTAGCAACATTGTCACTCTAGTACGATATATCTAATACAATAAGCTCAGAGTAATGTGGTAGTAGTATCACTGTGTAAAAAGTATTGTTATTTACTGCTACAATATATTTTCAAGTACAAAGATATCAACGTTGGAGCACGGGCCTTGACATTCTAGTAATAATGCATGAGAATAATTACGATAAAGGATAAATGAAAACTTTCATACAATTTAAATAATGATATTAAATAATTCTTTTACTGAAATTTGTAAAATATTTTCTCTGTAATTTTAGATTTAAGTTTTTTTTTAATGTGTAGCCAACATATGTTGCAAGATAAATGTTAAATTATGGAACAAGGAAGGCTATAAATCCTATTACAATCACGATATCAAGTAATATGTACGTTTCTTTACGTTTCAATTAGCTTATTATCATACAACACTCTAAAAATAGTTTGTAGAACTTCATGAACAAATCATATTCTTTTTGAGTTTCACTTTATTTCTTGATTATAAATCTAAGCCATTGCAATTGGATCTCAATTTTCACGCCAACCTTCCACGAAATTGTTTGTTATATCTCTTTGGCAAGAAACTTCCTCAAATTGTTAACTCAAAGAAAGAGGAATTCTTAATAGCATACCAAATATTAAAATTTTACATAGCGAATTTACGTTGCAACTTTGACGCTAAAGCTCAAAGAGGATAAATGAACTAATCATGCATATTTATTTTTGATAGTAAACTTCTAATTGCTAGTATATTAATTATAATAAGTAAAACATTAAAAATTGTTCATAAACTAAACTCACACCTAAAACTATTATTGCATGTCCGATCCAGTATTCCGTTTTTTTTTCCCTTCAAAAATTGATAAGACCTGGACCCATAATCATATTTGCATGACATCTCATTGTCATTCTCAAGATATTCATCTCTCATCTTTGTATATTAAGTATAAACATAAACCTATTTGTTCTATTAGATGGAGAATAGTGAAAATAGTATTCCCTATTTTTTAAAAAAATATTTGCATTTTTCCCCCTAGATTGTAATGAACCAGTTGATAGTATAATATTAATCCAAACTGAATTACACTTAATTGAAGTGGTTCAGATGTTAAAATCCATGCCCCTATGCTTTCTTTAGATTCAGGTTCCTCTAACTCTGTCGTTTCAATAGTTTTTTTAGAAGACTAAGATCATGTTTGTATTGACTTTTTAAACAATGTTTAAAGTCAAACTAGCAAGCAATGCGTTTGAATTCTTACTTGTCATGATAAGTATTACTTTGATGTGAGGAAAAATAAATAGTGACTCTAACGGGAAGGAATTAAGATTGTTGTAGATGGAATTTCAAAAAACATAGTATCGTTTACTTAGTTATTAGGATAATGTAAAAACAATTCTTACATCAATAACAATCTTCATGTTATAATAGCCAAATATTTATATTAGCAACCCATCAGACATGAAGATAGTACAAAAATTAATTTGTGATGCATTCAAAAAGCAATTAGTGTCTTGAAAATATTTCTTGAAGACTAATAAGAACAAACTATATCAAATAAGAGTTATTTAATTCAGTAGTGACCAACATATCAAACACAAGATGCAAACTTTAGTACATCAACAAAATCGAAATATTAAAGACAAAGAAAATTTTTACCTTTGGCTAGTGGGTGGAAAAGAAAAGTTGAACATGGTCACATGGTAGGTCTTCGGGTGTTGATCCCAACGAAATTATAGAAGTCGTCAAAAAATTTTTTGGGTCGGCAAAATGAGCTTTTTCGATTTGCAAAAGAAACCTCAAAATTATCGTAGAAAATTTTGTATCTCTTTCTTCTGATTTTAACTTTCTCTTGCTCATTTTATAACAAAATCACCTGACACATAAATAATAACTGTGCTTATTTTCAAAGGTTTTCAGATTGAGTAATACAGGGAGATTACTTTTTTTTCTTGCTAATTAAAGATGGAGGATACAAAGTGAAAAACTGGCCGATTAAGCATTGATGGGTTAGTTATTTTTATATTAACAATGACACTTGTCATTTGTAGATGTTGTCATTTCGCTGATTGTTTGGATATATATATATGAGTTTGCACTTTCTTTTGTTAAAATTTACAATTTTTATGGAAGTTATTGTTGAATTAGGTTTTAAGCCTAATTCACACCCGAAAAGCTTAACCACCAATGTGGGACTTTGTGTCTCAACCCCCCCCCCCTCACGCCCAGTGCTTAGCATCTGGTGCGTGGACAATTTTTTTTCGGGGGCCCAACATTGGGTGAGACCCAAAAGCTTAACCACCAATGTGGGACTTTGTGTCTCAACACCCCCCCTCATGCCCAGTGCTTAGCATCTGGTGCGTGGACAATTTTTTTCGGGGGCCTAACATTGGGTGAGACGGGCCCTGCTTTGATACCATGATGAATTAGGTTTTAAGCCTAACTCACACCTCAAAAGCTAGCTCAAAGGTAGGAGGATTGCCTAAGCATTATAAGGAGACTACCCATTCCATTAACCACCAATGTGGGATTTTGTGTCTCAACATTAGGTTTTAGGCCTAACTCACACCCCAAAAGTTAGCTTAAAGGAAGGAGGATTACCTAAACCTTATAAGGAGACCACCCATCCCATTAACTACCAATGTGAGACTTTGTGTCTCAACAGTTATTGTTGGAAAAATGATTAGATATCTCAAAAGAAAGTATTCATATTAAGTGTCTGCATTCATTCTTTGACCATCATTCAAAAGAGTTTTATTTTCTAATTGACTAGATCCTTAATTAGTCATTTTATAGTTCTTAATATCATAATGTTTGAACCCTTACATATCTTATTCACTTGTCTTAACATTTTTAATTATATTTTCTCTATTAATTTCTCTATTACTTTCTCAATTAAGAGGAGCCATTATGGCTATAACATTACCGTTGGTTGGCTGATGTTGAAGGCAACAATTTGTTTTTAATTCTCTAATATATATAATCCCAACTCCTTTTCTCTTTGGTGATATAAAAAAGAACAAAAAGTTAATTATTTATATTCTATTGATGTGCTAGGTTTTCTTCTTTAATCTTTGTTAGATTCTGACTCTAATTTTATGCTAGAAGAGCTTGTTGAATTCTGGGGGATACACCCACATTGGGTGAAATATCTTAGGACAATGTCTTTTGACATGCCTCAAGCTACGTGAATTTTCCACAAGTGCTCATGATGAAGTGCTCGTGTTTGTGATGATATTCGTGGTCGCGATAAAGAAGTATTTTTCATAAGATTTCCAATAATCTTAAAGATATTTTCACAATGATCTTATGAAAAATTAATTAAAGTCATGTTGATGCTACTCCACTCATTCCTCTAATTCCATCATAAGTATAAGGCTATTCCTCCATTTTGTTTTCAAATTAGGTCAAGGTATGTGCTCAAAATTCTTGATATCCTTTGTTGTCCTTTAACTTGTTTAGTACTAGAATTAATTTAATTACTTGGATGAAATGGTTGAATAATGACCTATTTTATAAATGTGATACATGTGCGTGCAAGTTAAAAAAAAAAACTTTGCAGATGGAAAACATAATCAGTTGAGTATATGAGAAAAAATATATTATTAATTGTTGACTTAGTATTGATTATTAAGAAGATAATTTTTATTGTGTTTGTTTCTTTTTTAGCTTGAAGTTACTAACTAGTAAGGGAGCACTGGAGAAATTTATTGATAAACATTTCGATTGCCATAATTCTATTCATCGTCTTCAAAATTCTTTACAAGAAATTTATAGATATGAAGTTTGTGTTCAAGTGAATGTTGAGCATGATGTTGATGACAATTGCCAAATTTTACCTTTTACTAAATAAAAGTTTTGTAATGTTGAAATGCTAATAAGGCATATAAGCATGTCATCATAATCATGTATTTTGTGTGTGACAAGTTAAGCCGATATAAGAAGACTTGGAGAAATGAGAATCCCACTAAGAAAATAAATTTGTGCTAGCAGATGATATACATTATTGTGATCTCTTTTCAAATGAATCTTGTGGCTAATATGTGGAAATGAAAGATTGGGAGTTGGACTTTGATATTATTGAATATTTTATATTTTGTGAACCAATATTTTTTGTGTTCTACATCCAAATGGGAGAATAATAATAATTTATATATGTTGTTGATTCTAGAACTATTCAAGTTCTTAGAATGAAAGATTCTTCTTAAATTTTCACATATATTGGCATAATATGAGGTAGTACATGATATAAATATAGTGCAAGTTAATTCTTGTGAAATTTGTGAGAAAAATTAAATGAATATTTTATTTGAGTTTGATAGTAAGTTAACAAATGTTATTATTGGTGATAAGTATTTTAAACATGATTTATTTGTGGCTAATATTACACAAGATGAAAATGCTATCACTTATGTTTACTTAATTCATTGAGATAATTTTTGATGTGTTAAGATTTATAGTTTATTTAGTTTAATAAAATATATTTCAATTCTTAAAAACTTATGTATTCATGTTTATTATTTTAATATTTTAATA
Source organism: Solanum sejunctum (assembly GCA_025642045.1). Classification (NCBI taxonomy): domain Eukaryota; kingdom Viridiplantae; phylum Streptophyta; class Magnoliopsida; order Solanales; family Solanaceae; genus Solanum; species Solanum sejunctum. The sequence continues at coordinate 5,596 of JAOTQJ010072846.1, read as the reverse complement.
ATGTGCTTTTCGTATATTTTTTATGTCGAAATTTCTTTCTAAAGATTAACTTATTAAATAAAAATGTTGATTATTTGATTTTATAAAAAAAAGTATTTCTAATGTTTGAGAGGGTAAGAGATAATATTGTCACTTGAATTGTCTTGATTATGGTCTTTATTACAATTGGGAGTTACATTTCTTGAATAGTCTTGATTGTGATCTTTATTATAATTTAGAGGTTACATTTTTTGAAAAGATTAGAGGTTGCAAATGTTATGTGTCACATTTATAGATATTTCTAGAGATGTGATTGATGTGTTTGTTGATAAATTAAATTGCAATATATATTTTTTAAATATAAATTTGTATGTTACATATTAATTTGAAAAGCTTTATAAATTATGAAAAAGCTATTCCCCATTTTCAAATATTTGAAAGTGTAGGAGTATTTTGCAAGTGTAAGGGTGTCTTGTGGTTGTTATACATGATCCTTACAATATTGTTATACATGATCCTTACAAAAGAAAAATAGGATCTAAATTTTGATTGTATGCTAATTTAAAGTTAATGTATTTTGTAGTAATTTATTGTGATGTGACTAAATGCAACATTATAATAATTTGAGTTTGTTGAGAATATTATTTCTTTTATGGAGTGATTATATTATCATATTAGTATTGTTGAAAATGATTTTGGGAATGATAATTTCAAAGAGAGAAAAGATAATGATAAGTTTTACATCTTACTGAAAATGGTGGTATTTTATATATTGAAAAGAAAATGGTATTTTTCCTTACCCCATAATAGTCGGAAGCCTTTGAGCTATTGAGGTAATGTTGTTTAAAAGAAAAGGGTGTTTATATGAGAGGTACCATAAGTATAGTACCTAGTATGTTTAATATTTTGCTTATGCTAGAGGGGTACAATATATAATAATAAGTGAATTTAAAAATACATATGTGGTTGCCAAGCAATAATAATTCTTGTGAAAATAATTTTTGCAATGGCATAATTAAATAAATGTGATTGAGATATAGTATGATAAAACAACTGTTATGAGATGAAATTATTTTGTGTAGTCGGAGGTGAATCTGATCAATTCACTGACTAAAAGAAACATCAAAGGGAGTGTGACTTCTTTCATCAATTTGAGAAGACTAACAATGATGGTAACCCAATCTATATGATTGGAGATCCCACGAATTAAGTTCATATGGGTAATAACAAGTCATTAGTTGATCAAGTAAGCACTATACAACTATGTCCCTCCTATGATGTGTGAATATAATGCAACAATCTACAAGGTAAAATTAGGTTGAGTTAAACTCTTAATCCAAATCATATCCTTTATAGGTGGTGTATTCCTCTGCAGAATACACTTAATGATTGGACCTATATGAGTGTGGAGTGGTGTCGCTTCTATGAAATGTTGACAAATTTTGTAGAGCACTCATGAATACCAGGACATGCACATGGCCTCTTAGCGCAAAATCGCGATAATTATAAAGATTGTGTGAGTGTGATGTGATAGAATAAGACACTGGGCTTACAAAAGAATTCTTGGTTCATAGAAGTTCTAAACTTCACCAATTATTCTATAAGTTTAATCTTATTTTATTTAGGTCTGGTTCATAGTCTACGGACACTAGATTCGATTCATTATACTCATATGTGAAAACCCAGCAAAACTTTCCTTTCATTCTATTTTTTAATATTCCTTTTGAGATATGTAGGGGATTTTTGAAAAAATGATTTGGTATCTCAAAAGAAAGTATTCATATTAAGTGTCTACATTCATTCTTTGACCATCATTCAAAAGAGTTTTATTTTCTAATTGACTAGACCCTTAATTAGTCATTTTATAGTTCTTAGTATTCATAATGTTTGAACTGTTACATATCTTATTCGTTTGTCTTAATAATTTTAATTATATTTTCTCTATTAATTTCTCAACTAAAAGGAGTCATTATAGCTATAACATTACCGTTGGGCCAACAATTTGTTGTTAATTCTCTAATATTTATTTTTTTTGGTGGCAGTTAATTCTCTAATATATATAATCCCAACTCTTTTTCTCTTTGGTGATACAGAAAAGAACAAAAAGTTAATTATTCATATTGCTGGGTTTCTTCTTTAATTTTTGTTAAATTTTGACTCCTGATTTTATACTAGAAGAGTTTGTTGAACCCAGAGGGATACACTCATACTAGGTGAAATATTCTTAAAAATAATGTCTTTGACATGCCTCAAGCTACGTGAATTTTTCATAAGTGTTCGTGATGAAATGCTTGTGTTTGTGATAATGTTCATGATCGTGATGAAGAAATATTTTCCATAAAATTTCCAATAGTTATTGAGTAAGTTTACACATATTTTTGTATTTAAAATATTGGTCTAATATTGATTGATTTTGAATTTGTGTGTGCTGATCGTAGGAATGAGAAATGAGAAATCAGAAAGTTACTAAGACGTGGGTTGCAGTTAATTTAGGCTAATCAATTTCTTTTATTATAATAAATTTGAATTTTATAATTTTTATGATTAGTTATCTGTTCATGAAATTAAAATTTATCTTATCTTCCATTCAAATTAATTTTTTTTAAAAGATTAAGCCTAAGGAAAAAAAAAAAAAACTAACACGCCATATTCCTTTTCTTTTTTCTTCTAAAATTAAAAATAATTTTAATTTCGTCATTTACTTTTGCCGCGGGGAAAAGTTTGAATTATTAAAATAAAATTGTAAAATTATCTAAATATTAAAATGTGAATTATTTTATAAAAAAACCTTAAAAATTAAAGATAAGCAATACTGTTCAATTAGAAAATAATTACAATAACACTAAAAGATAATATAAAGTCAAATAAATAGATTCATCTATCCTAGGTGTTATACCGAAAAATAGCTTTTTGAAAAGAAAAAATAATTCGAAAATCGAAAATCGATTTAAACTCAATTAATTTAAGAAAAATCAATTCTCGAAATTCGAGAGGAAAACAAAGTCGCCACCTAATTTTACGGATAATTAGGAAATCAATAAATATTTTAAAAGACCTAACAGAAAAATCTTTTAAAAATCCAGAAAATAGGTTTGGGTTCACATTTCCACTTCGAGAAGGTTTTACGCATTCGAAATGACAGCTAAATACGGTTATCCGACAATTAAGTGTTGACTAACTTTTGACTTGACAAAATTGACTAATTTTTGAAATTGATTGACTTTAAAACTTGGACTAGATTTGACTTTTTTTTTTAAAAAATCAATTGACTAAACTTAAAAAATCGATTATGTTTAAAAATCACATTTTATTATTATTTTATTATTTTTTTAGTGCAGATGTTTTCCAAAATAAAGCGAGACTGAATGAAATAACGTAATAACATAAGTGGTTTGACACGCTGGGAATCTAATTAAATTAAAATCATTAATAAACAAAACATCAATCATCGAAAAACAAAATGGCAAATGTCTGTAAATAATAAAATAAAAGAAAGAATTTAAAGAAAGGATTGGGCTTAGCAAACCCAAATGATGACTCGTTTTAATTCTTCATATTTAGGCCTGCTTGATGGTTGTTTCATTTCTCTTGAAAATGAGGCTGACTTGAGGAGGAGGAAGTTTGGACCTCCGTGGCCCAAGCGAATGCAGGATGATGAGTCCGAAACAGGCTCGGAGCATCGTTCATGCAAGGAAAAGACAATAAGGATTAGTAAGCTTCACAAATTTCATGAGATTGAACAGAGCAAACACAAGTCAAATAAAATGAGACATCCTATAGGCAACAAGTTCAGTACTGGCGGATAAAACAACTCTTAGCTGTCAGGGTTTGGAGACACATTTAGCTCGATCGTTATCAATAAATACCCGGGGTGCAATTACATAAATATATGAAAATCTTTTATTTTTTTTTAACACACACACACACAAAAAGACAACAGCTCAATATCATTGAATTACTTCATTTAGCATCAGCAAAAACACGCAACAGTTTGTGACTATACATATACAAACTTCAAAAGTGACTGTACAAATTACGACAACTTATGCTTGTCCAGCAGCTTATACAATTATCAATAGAAACAAACTTCATTTAGCATCACAGCAGCATCACAGTTATAGGATAAAAGTTACAAGCTGATTGCACAGACTCTCAACCACACAACATGGCATTCATACTTCAAATAATTCACACCCACTGATAGATAGTTTAAGAGACTCATTTTAACCTAAACAAAACATGGAGAAGATGGAACCTTTAAAGGATCAAAATGACAAGTAATTATGTTTGAATCAGCTTTCAAAACACACATAGTAATTGAATCCTTTAACAAGAGAATACATGCAGACAGTGATCTGTGAATAGAGCAAAATGAACTGAAGAATACTAGACTGATGACCAGAAGAAGACTAAATGAAACGACAAACAACGGCTCAAGACATTGATGCCTAATGTAAAAGAATTACAGCAGAAATAAAAAAAATATTTCAATTTGTAACGTAAAGACAACAATCCCAGACAAAGGGCTACACCAAGTTCACCAAACATTCGAATATCTAACTTCACAACGATTACTAAACAGACAAACACCTCCACATTTAACATGTACTGTCAAAAGAAAAAAAAACAGAATAACCAGATTGTGACCATACAATCAGACATACAACTCATTTTAATATGAAATTGGGACAAAGATGAAGCTGGAATACTTCCAAAATGAGACCCAAAGCTGAATTTCATCAAACCAGCGGGATTAATGCTGTTACAGCAGCATCTCAACAACTTAGGATCACACTTTCAAACGACGGTAACAATGAGCAAAACATTCAGCAGAACAAGAGTGTTTTCGACATAACATTGTATGTTTGAAATCATTTCAACTGAAAACCGTGACTCAAGTTAAAGATTTAATATGTAACCCATAGAGAACATCACATACTAGCCATTTTCAAGCATTATTGGTTAAACGAAACTCCAAATCCAAATAGAACAACATAGTATGCAAACTAAACAATGAATGAGATCTTATGATGCAGGGAAGCATCTAACGATAGCTAACAACAGTCACAACAACATTGTCTTGTCGCAAACAGACTAGAAACCATTTTAACACCAATTATCATTATCACTATGTCAGCTTATCACAAACAAACCTAGAAACGTCTGAATAGCCAAACGAAAACATCACAGCATCAAATTGCCGCAACTGGTCAAAATTGTTAAACGCAAACAGAAACGTTTTCAACACATCTTCCGACTTCACATTCAAATAGAGTTACGAGATATTAATTGGGGAAACGAGATTAAGTATTACCTTTTTTGAGGCAGCGAACTGAGACGACTACGAGCTTGATGAAGCTTCGACACCACCAACGAAGTTTGCTCTGATTTTCAGGGGCTACCGATGGCTACCAAGATTTCGAATTCTTTTTCGACTTAAATCTCCAAAAATCAATCTAAGCGAACAAGGTTTTGTATCTTTTTCCCCGATTCCCCGCCCTCCCTTATCAGTGAAAGAAGAGCGAAAATTTATAGGCGACAGTTAGGGTTCGAAAATGGGGGAAATTAGGGGTCGGATTTTGGGGAACTTTCCATTCAAAATTTGAATTTCAAATCT
>JAOTQJ010072835.1:0-13052 GCA_025642045.1 Solanum sejunctum | reverse complement strand
GACGAGATTCAAGCACTTTCAAGAATTGATGCTAATTTGACCAAAGCATAACATGATTTATTTATATAGAATTAGTATATATAAAATATGGGGTGTTACAATATTATATCGTATAAATCTTACATTGTATTGTATTGTTTTAATGAATACAATGTCTGATGGATTATATTATTCTCCATCGTAATATAATATCACACATCCATAATTTAAATGACAAACTTATAAGAAATTATAGGGTACATGGTAGGGCTACTATCAAAAGGTCAGATAAACGATAAAATAGAACTATTAAATAATAAGCAAAGATAAAGTGAGAATAAATATTAAGGTAACGGCGTAATCACAGCAAATCGGTCATTACACAAAATAAATCTTTTCATTGTTACCTAACTATGAATTTAAACTATACGATATAATAAAATTTAAGTAACAATCAAAATAATTATTATATTTAAACTAATAATAAAATACAATACAACGAGTAACAACCATCTAAACAAGGTGTAAGAATATAAATGTTCGGCCCGTGCTAAGCGCGGACATACTTATCTAGTACATACAAAGAAAAGTAAAAGGTTTACTAAAAAAAATAGTCAATGCTTTTTTATTTTAAAAAAATAGCCCAAAATGATATGGGCTCAATATAGCTCAAATAAGGCCTGAGTTATTAGGCCTTTTTTGCACAAATCAGCCAAAAGTAGAAAGTTTTACTCTTTTCTCTCTTTTTTTTTTTTGCAGTATTGTTTTTAATAAAAAATTATTTTGTTATTATTTTGAATTTTTTATATTAAATTGTTTTTTTCAAATATAAAACTTTTTCATGTATTTTTAGCGAAACATTATTTTTTAATTAAAAATTATTTTATTTTTATTTTATTATGACTTTATATATATATATATATATATTATAAATTTTCAAATAAATTTTTTTCATTTATTTTTTTCGTGTATCGATTCTGTATACAAGTGTATAAGTGTATATTAATATTGTATAGATAATTATGTAATAAGGAACATTGTACAAATTATGTATAAGCATGTATCAATATTATATAAATAATATGTAAATGCATATCGATATTGTATAAATTGTATATAAATGTATGTCAATATTATATAAATATATATGTAATGTATCGACGCTATATAAATAGTGCATAATCGTGTATCAATATTGTATAAATAATTTTATAATGTATCGATATCGATATTTATTTGACTATCATGCATTTCCCATCTTAATAAATAAAAAATAAATAAGAAATAATAAAGTAATATAAATATTTATTTTTTTCACAACATAAGTGAAACGATGTCAAAAGGGAAAAAACTTTTTAACAAATAGCAACAAACAAATTTGTATAAATAATTATGTAAATATCTATATCAATATTTTATTTGACTATGATACATTCCCACCTTAATAAGATAAAAGAACAATCAAGAAATAATAAAATAAAAAACAATTCACAAAAGAAGTGAAATACTTTTTTTAAAAAGTGCAAATTAAAAAATTTATAAAAATATTATATTTAAAAAAATTATTTTAACATAGCACAACTAAAAAAAAAATTAAAAAATTTATTTAAAAAATCAGAAAGAAAAAGTCCAAATAAGTAGAGTCAAATTGTCAGACGAAGAAAAACTAGATAAATTTATTTAAAAAAAAATTAGAGAAAGGCCAAAGGAAAAAAGCAAAAAAAAAATAAAATAAATAAAAAGGTCGAATGGCCAATTTCAAAAGAAAAAAAAAAAAAAACTAAAGAGAGAGAGATAGAGAGAGAAAAGGCCCACTGGAGGAAAATAAAAGAACAAACGAAAAAAAGAACCAAATAACCAAAAGGGCTATTTTAAGTAAATAAGTAAACTTGGGCTAAAACAAATATAAACAAACGTTATCGACTGTTAGTGTAACGATCCGACCTAGGGCCAAGTCGTTACATAACGAATGAGACACCGGAAGGTGTCTCACCCTAGTCATCTTACATATCATAAGCATTCATAAGCATAAAACGTTAAGATAAAATAGAAAACTAGGGAAAACGGGGCTAAGGGCCACAACTTAAAAATCATAAAAGGAATATAAGAATTGGATACCATCATAACATTTTTTCAACAATACCTCTAACATAAACTTGGTGGGGGCTAAGACATATTCAAGCTCGCCCTCAAATATATACATAGCAAGAGAAATATACAACCAAAAACTAGCATGTCGTATACATCAATCTAGAAAGAAAACTAGATAACTATCCCCGAACTAGAGGACTCACCAACTCTCGTCTTCAATAATCCAAAGCTAGCTACGTGGAGGATATCAAAGAGTGCCGGTCCCTACATGGTTCAATTATGTAGGCATAGAAATATGCGTCAGTACTTTGAATATACTGGTATGTATATATGCAATGCATTACGTGGAAATAAATGATGAATATTCATGCTAAGTCTCGTGTTAAAAATTATATACTTACAAAGGGAATTAGTAAGTCATAATCAAGCCACTATCATTTAAACATAAAAAGATAGTAGGATGCATGGCTGAACATAGTCATGAATAAGAAAATCATACAAAATTGAAACATACATATGGGTGATCATTTAGATATTTTACCCTCATCATAGAACATGAAATAATCCACATAATAAATGAAGAACTAACTCTTACCTGAATGCATGATGAGTCACATAAACTTAAATTAGTGAGAAAATACATGTTATGAATTATTAGAAATATTAATATCCTTGGGTGAACAATACATCACTTTACATAAAAGACTATTTTATTATAGAAAAAATATTAGTAATCATAATGGAGACTGCCTTACACACCTTTAGGAGAAATGCCATTTGAACTTGTGAAACAACAAATTATAGGAGCTTTAAAATATTTTTGAACATAATATGAAAGAACCATCATAAATTATCATAAAAGGACATCTTGAGAATTTGCGGAGAACATGAACATATGTGAGAGCAACCTTTAACCGATACAAACCATGTAAGCTAACCATGGAGTCTTGATGTTTTCCCTATATCGAAAGAAAAGGAGAGACTACTTGCCAGGTGACCTCCTAAGATGCCTAAGTGGATCCACTAAAGCCTTGCTATTGATTAACCTCTACTATCGCTTGGTCTGGAAATCAACCTCTAGTAGTGGGTGATTCCTATTCCCTACGGTAAGACGTAGTTATGGGAAGAACTAACTTTCTTATGCCTCTTCTAATGGTAAGCTTCCATATTCATCCCAAAGTCCACTCGGTGCTAAGTAAAGCTCTCACTGAATAATCGTAAGCACGAATCATGAAATCATTAGTGGAGAGGCATTCTACTTAGCCCATCCTATAAACATTTAGAACATTAGTCCTCACCATTAGTATAACTCCTTTGTCTTGGCTAAGCCTCTAATATCAGCTAGCATCATCATCATATCCCTCTACTAATAGGACATTATTTCATATCCCTCTACTAACGGGTCATCATTTCATATCCCTCTACTAACTGGTCAACATTTCATATCCGTCTAGTGACGGGTCATCATAATCTCATGATCATAACTAGGTCGAGAGTCATATTTCATTTATTCATTCATTCTTGATTCCAATGAGTTTAGTCCCAAATAACATATAGACAAGTGCATAGTCATAACATGTATAACTTGCAAATCATAACATCATAAAGAAGACTTCCAATAATACATAGCTTCATATAACTTCAATATCATTCAAAGAGCATGTTATATCATGATATATCTCATGATGCAATGCACTAATACATGTAAATTAGCTTTACGATCTTGAAACTTGAAAGAAATGTGCATGAGCATGTTATGTCATGTGATATCTCATAATGCACTAATACATATAAATTAGCTTTACGATCTTGAAACTTGAAGAAAATATGCATACTCATATCTATCCATGACAACCAACCCATACTTGAAGAAATCCATAAACCATTTTATAACTCATTACTTGAAATCAATAAGATACATGAGTCAATATACCAATTCATGAAATTAATGTGATTTAGACTTTATTCATATAAAATAATAATACATAAAGCATGAAATTAAGTGAAATCAAGCAACCTCCTATCAACTTTATAACCCAAAATTTCACACGTAAGAAAGAATCATAAATAGCTATGGAATCATGAAATTACTAGTTATCCATATATGAGAGTAGTAGAATTCACCAATTTAAAGGACAATTTAAGAAACACATATCATCATACACCCTAGCTTCCATAATATAGGAATTCAAGACATAACATCCTTCTCGTGGAATTAAACACCATTTCATAATAATATGGGCTAATAAACATTAATAGATTCATAATATAAGCATTTGGAATCATTCAAATCAATTCAATATGGTCCTTGTAAAACCCCAAGAAGTCATGAATTTCAATTCAATATGCATCATAGGTCATAACATAATACTCATATACTTCATATAACTAAGAATGACTCACAAATTACATGATTAAACCAACTTCCCAAAACTTCACAACATGCATAAACCTTAAACCCAAAATAGAATATGAACTTGAGCTTTGTGAAGGAAAGGACTTCAAAAATCAAACCCACATAATTTAGTCAAAGATTTATAAAATAAATCACTAACTTTGGTAAAGAACCCTGAAACTCTAACCTTGTCTTCAATGGAGGACCTTAGGGGACTTGAGAGGATTTCTGGGAATTAGGTTTTGAAGAATGGTTTAGGAATAGGGTCATTTGGGGGAGTTTTAGATTGATATAGGGCGTGTGGGAAGTCAAATGATGTGAAATTAGTCTTAGGGTATGAAGAAAGGGCTAAAATACCCTTTTAAAATTGGCCAGACAGTTTCCATGAAAGCTTGTTTATGGGCCATAGGTCAATCCACGACCCATAGAGTGGGTAGTATGAATTGGTAGCCTAACAGTGCTTCACTAAAATGAGTATAACTTTTGGGTCTGAACTCCGAATGACGTGAAATGAGTTGCATTGGAAGGATACTTCAAAAGAGCTTTCATTTGGTAAGTTTTCCAACATCTAATTCATTGTGTGCTAAGATATATGATGATTTAAAGTTAACACATTTATGATCTCATGCTATAACGTAGTCGGTTGGAATCGTTTGCACTCGACTTGGTGAGAGAGGGGCTTGGAATTACATAAGGGGTCATGAGGGGCTAGATAAGGTTTTTAAGGAAAAGAAAATACCCTTAATTAATTTGGCAGTGCAAACTACGAGAGCCAATATACAAGTCATACAAAGAAGCATGACCTATACTGTGGTTCATAATCAAGGATCCAAAAACTGTTATTTTTGGCCCCAAAATCACAACCTGTATTAGGATCCATATAAGGACTTACAGGTCATGGTTGGACTCCTAGAGCCCTTCCATACTTAGCCAAATTTTCTTATTCTCTTAGTCTCATTCTATGGGACTACTTATGGGTCGTATCCTTTTTCATAGGCCGTCTGTTAACACGTGAATCACTTTCCTAAAAACTCCAATTTCTTTCCTATCAAAGCCCTCCACCTATGAACGCACTTACGGTCCATAAATACTCCTACAGGTCGCAGTTACCCTGGTATAGTGAACACAGGTCATTTTTCAGGCCAATCCTCCTATATTCTTAGGCTCTCAAATTGGGATCATTACAATATCTCTCTCTTGGGAACATTCATCCTCGAATGTTGACCAATCTAGCACGAGAAGAGGGAAATAAACATACAACAATCCATCATAAATGTGACATGTAAGCCAAACATCATTTCTATGCAAAGTAAAAATCATTAACATCAATATTATTTTAAATGCACATATGACATATTTGCATAATTGCACATAATATTCTAATGAAAAATCAACTTCATGAATATGTATGTACTAAATTCATCAAGCCATAGGTATCATAACTGATGCATGAGGAGGGGCGTAAAAACTACCACCTTACCAATAACCTAATATAACCACTTGCACCAAAACATCAACAATAACGTCATAATCATGAAACCATCTAGCATCAATCATTACCACATTTGGAAGGAAAACATACTTATTGGGTAAAGCATTTCGAGCTCTTTCTCTTCCCTTCCTAGCGGCCATCGGGCAATCCCTTCTCTTATGTCCCAATCGCCATACTCAAAGCAACCTTCTTGTCACATCAAACACTCCCAAAAATGCATGCTACCACACTTGTGACAAGTAGGATAGGCGTTTCTATCCCGCTTGCTCCTAGGCTCCAAAGTCTTATTAGATGATGATTTACCCACATAAAAATGGGCCCTCTTTGGCTCTCTTGCACTCTTCCTTATCTTTCCCTCCTCAATTTGTTCTATATAAGTCATAAGCCTTGAAATATCCATGTTCTTTAATGACATACTAGTCTAGCATTCTTGAACAAGCGATCAGATAACCTAGACATGAATTTACTTATTCTAGCACAGATGTCGGCAACCAATGATAGGGCGTATTTGGAGAGTTGGATGAACTTGAGGGAATACTCACTCATGCTCCCTTACTTAAGGTTGATGAATTCTTGCATCTTAGCTTCACTCAACTCCAAGGGAAAGAAGCGATCTAGGAATGTCTCTTTGAACACTCCTAAAGATATAGGGCCCAATCTTCATTTCTCTTAATTTTCCATTGAGTGTGCTATATTTGGGCCACAGTTTTAATTGAAAAACCGCTAACTTCGCCTTATCCTCCGAAGTCACTCCCATAAGGGTTAACACCTTGTACACTTTATCCACGAACTCTTGGGCATCCTCCTCCACTTTTAATCTATGGAATTTGTGTTCATTCTAGCAGAGTCCCTTATATTCATGGTCGGAGTGGGAGCATTTGGAACATAGGCTCCTTGGTTGGCTTGGTTGGTCACAATTTGTGCCAACATAGTGAGAGCGGTCCAAAATTCTGCATGAGTTACTCTTTCGTTTGCTGTGGCTTAAGACATCCTTCTTGGAGGTATTATCTAAAAGTGCAAAGAACGATTAGTTAGATAAAGGGAACCTTAAGACAACTCTAAAGCATGACATAGATCAGGAAAGAAGTAAGACAATTCCTAAACGCCTTATAGCCTCCTACTCATAGATGTGCATGATTCACATTCATGAATAAGACTCTATTCGATATAGTATGTTGGACTCCGAGGATCAATTCAAATTTTTGTACTCTGATACCAAGTTTGTAATGACCTGACCTAGGGGCCAAGTCATCACATGACGAATGAGACACCAGAAGGTGCCTCACCCAAGCCATCTTACATATCATAAGCATTTATAGGCATAAAACATAAAGATGAAATAGAAAACTGGGGAAACGGGGTTAAGGACCACAACTTAAAAATCATAAAGGAGTAAAAGAACTGGATACCATCATAACATTTGTCCAACAATACCTCTAACATAAACTTGGCGGTAGCTAAGACATGTTCAAGCTCACCCTCAACTACATACATAGCAAAAGAAATATACAACTGAAAACTAGAATGTTTTATACATCAAGCTAGAAAGAAAACTAGGTTATTGTCCCCGAATTAGAGGACTCACCAACTCTCGTCTTCAATGATCCAAATCTAGCCACGTAGAGGATATCGAGGAGTGCCGATCCCTACATGGTTAAATCATGTAGGAATAGAAGTATGCGCCAGTACTTTGAATGTACTGGTATATATAGAGGTATGCGATGCATGGCATGAAAATAATGATAAAATAATTTATGCTAAGTCTCGTGTTAAAAATTATATACTTACAAGGGAATTGGTAAGTCATAATCAAGCCAATATCATTTAAACATAAAAGATAATTTTAGAAAGAACATAGTAGGATTCATGGCTAAACATAGTGGTGAATAAGAAAATTATATAAAATTGGAATATACATACAGGTGATCATTTAGACATTTTACTCTCATCATATAACATGAAATAATGCACATGAGAAATGATGAACTAAACTTTACTTGAATGCATGATGAGTCACATAAACTTTAATTAGTGAGAAAATACATATTTTTATGAATTATTTAAAATATTAATATCCTTGGGTGAACAATATATTATTTTACATAAAAGTCTATTTTATTACGGAAGAAACATTAGTAATCATAATGGAGACTGCCTTACACACTTGTAGATATAGCCATATACCTTTAGGAGAAATACCATTTGAACTTGTAAAACAATAAATCATAGGAACTTTAAAACATCTTTAAACATAATATGAAGGAGCCATCATAAAAGGATGCATTGGGAACATGATGTGCTGCGAACATACAATACTTTTGATGCTTAAAACTTGAGATTTTGTGTTTTCTCAATGCAATGTTGGTGAATTTTATTTGTTTTTGTGTTTATCTTTGCAGGATTACAGGTTTTCTATGATTTAGGGAAAGTTACAGTAGTTGTTCCAGATTTGCTATTGTACAAAACACCTTACGGGCTGTAAACCATTCTACGAGCCGTAGGGTGGTTTTGTAAGAAATTCTAGTGAGGGAAAAATTTCTGAAGTTCTACAAATATGCAAATGAGCCATAGAAGAATTTATGAGTTGTCGAAGAGGTTTCACGCCCTGAGGATCAAAGAATGAAGACTTTCTGAAGTTCATCAGACGAAACCCCCTTTACAGGTCATAAACAACTTTACAAGTTATAAAGCTGGTGTCATAAAAATGAAGTCAAATTTTCCAGCAACAATGTATGAGACCTAATTACAGGCCATAAACTTCAATAGGGGCCATAAAGTTCTTTCGTGAGGCATGCTGACCAGTTCTCCTAAATCATTTAGGATTTGAATTTTAAGTGTTATAAATAGGTTTTTTGGGATTTATTTTTTAGAAGTTCTTACTAGGTTTGATTAAGTTCTCACCAGTTTTGATAAAGTTTACGTCAATTGTCATAGAAACTCCATATCTAGAAATAGAAAATTGTGAGAGAGTCTTTGAGAATACTCGTAGTTGAATTTAATCTTAAATCTTGGGATATATATTGGAGTGCTTGTTCTTAAATCTATTATGTAAGTGTTTAATTATATCTTCTCAATTCATAATCTCTTCATCTACACAACATGAGTAGCTAAATCCACAACAAGAGTTGTAGGAACCATGTTGAACTAACAAAGTAAAACTGGATAATTCACAATTCTTGGAAGGTGTATATGCATATATTAAATAACTCTTTTCATTTTGCATGTTTTCTGAAGGTGAACAACATTAGAACTCGTCTAATGTTATTGACTACAACAAGGTAGTAACAAATAGGAAAAGAGATTAATTAACATGATTCAATTGATGTGTTCTCATCTAATCAACCCAACTGGGCCAAGTAGAGGTTGTATTGGTACTAATAGGTAACAGTTAGTAATGCACACTATGGAGATGGGCCAAGTCGCATAGTGAAATTCAACTCTCACCTTCTGACCAAAGGGCTTGATGAACTTAAATTATCATCCTGCATGCTATACACTAGACAAGAATTAGGTTCTATGGTGATACTATGTTGGGGAATCATGGAGAACACAATATCCTAGTTGCTCTTTATTACTAATTTTCTCTTGTGATAGTTATTTAGTTTACTTTTCTCATTGATTATTGCAAATCCCCTCTTCCCTTTGGGGAATTGAGTCGGTTAGTTACTCGGATTGCATGTTGGTGAATTTTTGTGAGTTTACATATTCCTTGTGGTTTTGACCCGAACTTTGGTTAGGTTCTATATCTTGACAACGATTGCTTTATCCTCTAAAAAGGAGGTATAGCTAGGGCAACATCATGATTTTGGTGCAGTTGCTCAGGAATATGGCTATACTTAGTGAATTCATTAGTAATTCGAGTGTTAATCCTTAGTTCCCTTATTTTACTTTGATTTGTTGTGTTTGTTTTCAGGGTGTTCCAGTAGTACATGCCTAACACCCGGTGTAAAGGCAACCCCTTAGCTCTATTTGATCCTGAAATCCACAGAACTTCAAGAAGAATGGCCCAATACATCGCCAACAATGCGGCCAATGCAACTTTAAATAGGAACAATAACGAGGATGCTGAGAATGAGAACCTACCTCCTCTGGAGGATATTCCATAGCCTCAGGATTTCAACACCAATGCTTACCAGTGGAATCAATATAGGTTGAATCCTATGGCTATGGAGGTGACTAGAGCTATTGTGTTGCCACCATTATCGACAGACACAAAGTTCACAATCTCGAGTGGGTTACTTCAGATGTTGTAGAACTGTGGGCTATTTTTGGGCTTACCATCAGAGGATCCACATTGCCACCTACACAATGTGGCATTTTTCTGTAAGAGTGTGATGGGGACACAAAATCTGTCTATGGATGTTGTGAGACTTCGCGTCCTCCCATTGTCTCTTACAGGCAATGCTACATTATGGCTATCTAAGCTCCCGCATAGTTCAATCACCAGCTGGGCAGACTTGCAGAAGGCCTTTTTGGAGGGTACTTTCCTAGATCGAAGAAGCTCAAGTTAAAGAACCGGATTAATAACTTCGAGCAACTTCCTGGTGATTCGATAAGACTACTTGGGAGTGGTTCACAAAATGTCTGAGGAGCGTTCCTGACCACAAAATAGTTGATGAAGTCTTGGTGGAGATCTTCTACTATGCCCTTAATGAGAATAGTCTGCCTTGTGCTAACACTATCATGGGGCACAAGTTTCTAGATCAACCATTTGCAAGGATTATGGAGCAAATGGAAACAGTGGTTAAGAAAAATCATGCATGGGGGCAATGAGATAAAGCTTCCACTAAGAGTTCATGTGTTGTCAGTATGGTTCCAGAGCAAGCCAAAATTAATGAAGAAATCATGCAGCAACTTGCTCTGCTTCACACAAGTATAGATGTAGTGATAAAGTAAAACCAAGAAAGAGTGAATGTAGTGGTTTACCAACCTCCACGTGCACCTATGTATGAGGAACCATAGTGTGAGGACACTTGTTTTGCTGCAGATCAGATGGGGGGTTTCCAAACTAATGCCTAAGGGTCCAATCAAGACTATTGGCCCTAAGGTCAAGGAAACCAAGGTCAGAACTTTGGTAGAGATGGAGCTTACAGGGATAACCATGAAGGTTATTATGATAGGAACAGGGCTCCATATGCAAATTGGAGTTGCAGAGAAGGCTTCAGAAATGGTCCTTTTGTGCTACCACACAACCACGACGTAGGTGCAGGCAATTCTATAATTAAGGAGATGTTTGATCGCCTATTGACGAAGGCTGAGATGTAGGATGAGACTGTAAGGGGCATTAAAAAATTTATTTCAAGTATTAATTAGAAAATATAGTCTTACTCTGTGGCTATCAAACAGCTTGAACAACAAATTGGTGAAGTGTCGACTTAGCTTAATCAACATCAGAGGGGTACACTGCCTAGCAATATAGTGCAAAATCCTAGAAACAAAAGGTAGTGTATGGCGGTCAGTACTCGGGGTGAAAGAGCAAAGTTGACCCTCCCATGCCAGTTGATATAGAAAATGTTTGAGAGAAATGGTTGCGGCAAAGGATGCGGACGAAGGAGATGATTATGGCAAAGATGGGGTGAGTGAAGTTGCTAATATACCATAGAGGCTTAATCCCATTCCTAGGCCTCCTCCTCTCTTCCCTCAAAGAATCAAAAGGAGGGAGGAGGAAGGTAAGTTCAAGCACTTTCTCTCTATGCTAAAGTAGCTCTCCATCAACATCCCTCTCATCGAGGCATTGGAGAAGATTCCAGGGTATGCGAAGTATATGAAGGACTTGACCACCAAAAAGTACACTGCGAGTCAAGATCTCTCCCAAGAGCTTCAACATTGCAGTGCCACTACTACAAGGTCCTTAGCTCAGAAGCTTGAAGATCCAGATGCTTTCATGATACCCTGCACCATTAGAGATGTAGAGTTCCTGAGGGTACTATGTGATCTTGGTGCCAACATAAGCCTGATGCCTCTTACGGTCTACAAGAAGTTTGGATTAGGAGCCCCTAATCCACCTAGCATGTGGTTATTGATGGAGGATCACACAGTCAAGAAGCCTGTGGGGTATTATATGATGTGCTGGTCAATGTGGAGAGATTCATGTTCCTTGAAGACTTTGTGATCCTTGATAGTGAAGTTGATTTTGAAGTTCCCATTATCTTGGGAAGGCCCTTCTTAGCCATTGGATGCACATGGTAGATATGGAGAAAGGCCAACTCAAGTTCAAATATATGAAAGATAAGGTCGTGTTTAATGTTCATCAGCAAGCAAGGAAAAATAATGATATGAGAGTGGTTTCTATTATTGAGACTATTGATGATGCTAAGCCTAAAGTTCCACTTGAAGTAAGATTGGGTGTTAACACGTTGGAGGCAGCGCTGATGAACTTTGACAGTGATGGTATCCCAAACTATAAGGAGATAGTGAATGCTCTAGGGTGTCTTATGATCTTAGGCACCAATCTAAGCTAAAACTAGATTTTCAGAATCGAGAGTCACACCTATAAAGCCCTCCATAGAAGACCCACCGATGTTCGAATTGAAGGCCCTTCTAGCATATCTGAGGTATGTATTTTTGGGAGCCAACAACACTTTGCCGGTCATAGTAGCTGCGAATTTGAATGCTGAGCAAGCTGATGCCCTTATATATTGCTTATACAATTCAATAAGGCCATCGGATGGACGATTGTAGACATCATTAGTATTGTCAGGCCCCAAGTTGCTGTTAGGGCGGACTGACACCCGTTGCCGATAAGGCTCGGGAGAACTAACCTTTGTTTATGCACTTTGTGTACATGTTATAAGGAGTTTTTATGTTTGGTATGCTTCTAAGAGCATAAATGGTAATAATCTAAAAGGAGATGCATATAGCTAGGCCATTGGGGCCACAGTGTCTAATATAGGAGACATGACCATACTTTAGTTTACATAGTCTACAAAGCCTCTAGTCAAGAGAAAGTATCCATAAATATTCAGGACAGGCCCCGTCTGAATTAACTATATAATATAAATATATAAACTCCAAATGCGCACAAAGCTCCGGAACAACCTGGAGCTTGGTAACAGCAGCTGAATGTCCTGAACTCTACTGGGAAGATCTATTAGC
>JAOTQJ010072834.1:0-47151 GCA_025642045.1 Solanum sejunctum | reverse complement strand
GTCCCGTCTTATGATCCAGTTTGTGTGACTAGAGGTTTGTGGATACATGTGAGTGTGGGAACTGTGTTGTTGTGACACTTTAAGAAAAAATTATTTTTGAAAAATTTAATTTTTACACTACCTGCTCCCACACCCACCCCAGCCCCAGCTGCCTACCACCACCCTCCAAAAATATCAAATATTTATTTTTAAAAAATACTTTAAATTATAAAAATATTTTCATGTCAGAAATTATTTTTGTTAAAATTGTTATCTACTCTCTAGTTAAAAATAAAAAGTTTTTTTCTAAAAAATATTTTTATTCATTAACCAAACAATAAGAAAAAAATTTCTAAAAAATATTTTCCACTCACCAACCAAACATGAGAAAATTGAAAAATATTTTCACACATCCTTGATTTTGCTATTTAATTAATTTGAGTGAATTGCTAAATCAGATTTAAAACAGTGTTTTTTTAAGATGACAAGATTTACCTTATATATACCTCTTTTATAAATGGTAAATGATTTTTTTTAATTATTTATTGATAGATGTAGCAAAAGGTGATGAGTTTGTTTAATTTTAACGTATTTCCCATATTTGATCATACACAAAAGAGATATCTTTCTCCTTGTGTTTGATACATTTTCTTGGGTTTGACTAATTCAAATCCCCTAGGAAACCTTTCACTTTAGGGTCCCACTAATTTAAACTTACATTTAATATTCTTGTTTAGGACCTAACTAATATGAAATTGTGTTGAAAAATCTCATTTTAGGATCTGATTAAGTCATTATTCTTCGGTGATAAAATGCTCTAAGGAAAACACAGACTCAAATATCAAGTTGTGAATGTGAGATCTCTGGTTAAGGATATATTTGTACCACCATTCCTCGATGTCCTCGGTCAGTTGATACCCCCTCTAGGCTGAGTTTGACTAATCCAAATTTACATTTAGCATTAAGTCCTATTTTAGGGATAAAATATCCTCCACGATGAAGGACTTTGGTTCTAGCACTCACACTGGAGATCTCTATTGGTGCTAGAGAAATACTTACTAATCTACCTTATAAAAAAATTAAAAAAATTGGGTTTGATTATTTTTAAAATTTTTGTCAATAATGATGGGTACCTTTTGTGAATTTTTTTGTTTAGTATGTAATATTTTATTTATCAAAGAAACTTTACAAAAAAGTGATCTAGCAAATTCGGACATGCAATTTTAACCATATCCCTTCACAAGTTCGTAACTCAAATTACATTATCATTTAAAGCTCTCTCTAATACAAAAACTGCTTGATTAGAGTCCAGAAGAGTTTCCAGGACATGTTTTAACCTGGTTGTGATCATTTTAGATATAATATTTTACGTGGTTATTTTTATTGAATTCTGCATCTAAGGAATAAGTGCTACTACAATACAGTTAATAGGCTGAAATATTTTACCAAATCCAAAGAAATTCAATACTGCATGATTGATCTCTTCCCCAATTCCCCCGGCCATGCTCTCTTAAAGAATGCAACATTTAATTCATCTTTTCTTGGGACTTTTTTATCACTAATACCCTCTGATACTTGCACCACTTCCTCTATTGTTACTAGTGCTGCTAGCCGAAGTCGTTGAGTTCTGTTTAACATTCCACTCATGATTTTTTCCCATAGCATTTTTTTTGACCAATCCACTTCTCTAATATATTGTTGTCTCAATTTTCTTTCTTGTTCTATATTAGCATGTACCCTTGTATGGTCTTCTATGTCAATCTATTAATACAAGTTGTAGCTTTTCTCTAATGTGTTGGATCTTGTCTCTTACCCCCGTAAACTCAATATTAGTGAGTATTTTAATGCACTTTTTTTTGTAAATTTTCAAATGAAGATTCTTCAAGAAATGTCAACATCCAGATGAGGACTAACAAAAACGTTTGGGCAGAGAGGTAGGGCTTGACCCTAAACATATCAAGTTTTGGTTTTAAAATAAAAGAAGTCAAACCAAGGTAATTTTAATTGATTAGTCCTTTGACGATAAATTGAATTATCCTTAATAGATTGCTCATTATTATTACTATTACAAACACTCATGAATAAATATTTCTTTTTGCAGTAAATTATGCAAAAATTTAGAAAAATGACTAGTTAAAAGTAGTGTCAGTTCCCTAACAAAGCTAATAATCTCTTGCATTAGGGCCATTTGGTTAAATTATTTAACATGTGATTTAATATGATAATCTCTTCCTATACTACTAATTAGTACACCTACCTACTCTCGTTTTTAATTTTTGTTTTTTTGCCTTTCATGCACAATTAATTCTATTATTGATAATTTTACTTTTTGATTTTCATCTAACTTTTCTAAATTAGTTATTTAATTTTTCGTATTGAATTGATCATAAGATTTGAAAGTGAATCCTTCATCTCATTAGTATAGGAAATTTAATTAGAATATTCTAGGTATTTTCTTTTTATGTAATATTTTCATTTCACCTGCAATATGATTAAGCTGCAACACATGAAAATCAATGACAAAATCATGAAATTTATTCAAAATACATAAACTCGGTAAATTTCAAAAATTTATGAAGGAATTACAAATGGACGAAGTTTGTATTTCCATTAGATTTTAAGAATTTAGTCAAAGTAATATGATTTTACAACATGGAACTAACAATTTTCATTTTTAGATTCTTTGATGAATGAAATTTTTTTAGAATGCTTAAAATGGATTGTAATCTAATTTTCCAACTAAACAAACTTTTGAAACGGCCCCAAAAAGTACCCGAAAACGTGTCTCGGAAGGCCTAGAATTTAAATTCCATATATCTCAAAATCCATTGGTAATTTCAAAAATCCGACTTCATATTCATGATCAAGGGGTCAAAATTAGGTGAGGATGGCTCTAACCTTGATTTAAGAGCCAAAGATTAGCAATTATAAATTTTTAAGTGATGATTTCCAGTGAGGTCTATTTTCCATCAATATCGGATGGAGTCAAAGATTGACTATTTATTGGCTTTAGAGTATGATGGAATAAAGCAAAATGGCTCTTTAAACTGTCTGCGCTTCTTTCATTTGTGAAGTAGTAGTTAGTCAATGCAACTTTCGACGCTCCTCATGGGTCATCTGGAAACAACCGTTTTATGTTTTTAAACATAGGGGTTAGGCTGCGTACATCCGACCCCCCCTCACCCCAAAATGACCGGGAGCCTTTCGACCCACTGGGGTATGTTGATGATGATTTCCAGTGAGGTCTGCGTAATGGAGGCGCGACGCGCCAACAGCCAATCTCAGTGTATTTTTTTTAGTTCGTCTAAAATTTTCGAAGTGTTGGGCCCAAGTTTTTTCAAACATGTTTTTACCTATACATAGCCAAATTTCACCCTCATCTCATCCTAAATATTTTTCAATACTCATTCAAACACTTAGTCATATTTTCACTCCTGAAACTCAAGTCCAAAACCCTCATCCAAAGCTGAGGTTCTCCTTCAAGGTTCTTCTTCAAGCTTCAAGTCTCCATCTCCAATCTTCACCAAGTTCACCTCTAAGCCAAGGTATGGGGGTTTCTTTCATGGGTTCCTTTCATACATGATACCCAAGCCTCCGTTTACTTGAATTGCATAAAATAAAGTTGATTTACAAATGGATCTTGCTTATAATGAAATTCACTACATACTATGTTAAAGCTATGTAAAGTTGTGGTTGTTTTTCTATGTTTTTAGCTATAAATCTTGGGTCTATTGTAAGATTTGAGAAGAGATTTTTATTTATACTACTTGAGGGTATTGCAAGGTGTTGAATGATGGTTTTACAATGGATTTTCTTGCACGATTTCATCTCAAAATGCATGGCTTTATATTACCATTACACATCCTCTAAGTATTTAATAAAATATCTCGATGTGGTTTCTTGAGGAATTGAAGGTCTAAAGCATAGGATATGATATAAATGACTATATGATGATGAAATGAGCTTATATATATGATATATTCTATATAAAGTGTTGCATTAGACCATGCCCGATACAGGTGACCTAGTTGAGGGGTCAACATCTCAACCACTAGGGTGATGGGTGCTATCATCACTAACCTTTATGAGGGGTTTGTACCTCACACACTCGGGTGATGGGTGCTATCATCAGGTTTGTACTTCACACACTAGGGTGATCGGTACTATCATCATTTTTCTTAATGAGGCATTTGTACCTCACACACTAGGGTGTTGGCTGCTATCATCACTAACCTACCAAGGAGTTTGTACTTTGAAAATCTAGCTTCGTCTCTTTTTCACATATGATATCCTATATGAGCATGAGCTACTTAAACATGTTTTACTTAAGCATTGATCATACATGTCATATTATTATGTTATGCCTATTGTTTAATATTATGCATTTTGATTATGATGTCTATCTATTGATGCATTGCATCCTACATACTTAGTACATCCAAATGTTCGAATCCATACTCTATGCCTACATAATATCACCATGTTGGAACCAGTGCCTAAGTTGATCATTCTCCTCAACGTGGCTAGTTTGGTGCTATTCAAGATAGTTGGTGAGTTCTCCACTTCGGGGACCTTAGTCTATACCTTCGCTTATTATGTACTGAGATACTCTTCTTTATGTTCTATTTGACTATGAGGTTGAGCCTAGTTGCTTTGTCTTGGCGCACTCTTATCTATGTATTAGAGGTGTTTGTTGGACATATCATATATCTATGATATGCGCTTGACTCTTTTCTCTTGACTGTTATGATATTGTGCAAGCTTTTTCCTTAGCGTCGGTTTCCCCATTATTTTATCTTTGATGCTTGATTTATTGCTTCCGTGATCAAGGATGTGTATCGATGCTTTATAAGACTTGCTTGGGGCCCCTCCCCTTGCACCGTGTTATATTTAGGCCCTAGTCTTGGGTCGTGACAAGCTTGGTATTAGAGCACTAGGTTGATAGATCCTTGGAGTCCAACATACCGCGTTGATTAGAGTCCTATTCATGGTTGTAAAGCACACCATAACTATGAATGGGAAGCTATGAGACATTTTAGAAAATGTTTTCTTTCTTCATTTTTCCCTAATAATTGTTCGTTGTTATGCTAGATCATGCCAAACACTCAAGGATGAAGGGCCCACACTCCCGAGGAGCCACCCTTCAATGGTGAGCTCAAGGATGCTCTTACTATGCTTTCCCAAGTGATGGCCAACCAAGTCAATCAAGGGGCCCAAGTCCCTCATTGTACTACCCCGGGAGCTAGGGTAAGATACTTCACAAGTATGAATCCTTTGATTTTCCATGGGTTAAAGGTGGATGAAGATCCACAAGAGTTTATTGATGAAGTCTACAAAATCTTAAACATCATGGGTGTTAGCCTGAATGAAAAGGCGGAGTTGGCGGCATACTAACTCAAAGGGGTAGCCCGAATATGGTATGATCAATAGATGGGTGAGAAGGGTGTTGGTAATGTAGTGATTTAGGAGGATTTCAAATTGGGTTTCCTTAATCGGTTATTCCCTCTTGAGCTTAGGGAAGCTAAGTTGGTAGAGTTTATGAACTTGAAACATGGTGTTATGAGTGTGAGAGAGTATGCCCTCAAGTTTAATCAACTTTTAAAGTATGCTTCTCATTTGGTGGTCGATCCTAGATCTAGGATGAACAAGTTTGTGATGGGTGTATCTAACTTGGTAAGTGAAGAATGTCAGTCCACCATGCTAATTAGAGTCATGAATTTATCACGGTTGATGACCTATGTCGAGCAAATGGAGGAATAAAAATTGAGGAAGAGAAGGGAGCATAAGGCTAAGAGGGCACATCTTGGGGGTAAGTTCCAAAGGGGTACCCGGTTCCATCAAGGCCAAGGGTCTGACCATGCTACTGATAGGGGCTTTCCAATAACCTCCCTAGGCCTCAAGGTTTTAGTGTTGTGGCTGCCATTGATCTGTGTCCTAAATATGGAGGGGTCACAAAAGCCCATGTTTGAAGGGGTCTAATGCTTACTATGAATGCAGGTAGCTTGGTCACAAGAAGGTAGACTGTCCATGAAACCGTTGCAAGCCGAGGTGCAAATGTGGTTCTATTGGTTAGAGGTAGTGCTCAAGGTGGTGCCCCAAGGCACAACCGATTTTATGTACTACATGGGAGGCAAGGGGTTGGTGAGGTCCTCGATGTTGTTACTGGTATGCTAAAAATCTTTGACTTTGATGTGTATGCTTTGATTGATTTGGGTGCCAATCTTTTCTTTGTTAACCCTTTGGTTACTAAAACGTTCCATGTTGTCCCCGAGTTGTTGTATGAGCCATATGAAGTATCTATTCCTATTGGTGCCACTATTTTTGCTAGGAAAGTTTGTAGAAGTTCTCCTATTTGGATTTTGCATAAGTTGTTGCCTTGTGATCTTGTTGAATTAGACATGGTAGATTTTGATGTCATACTTGGGATGGACTAGTTGCATGTCTACTATGCGTCTATTGATTGTCGAACACATAGGGTCAAGTTTCAATTTTCTAATGAACCCATCCTTGAGTGAGATAGTCAGGATGTGGTAGTCAAGGGTAGATTCATTTTGTGCGTTAAAGCCCATAAGTTGATTTCTAGGAGGTGTTTGTATCATCTTTTGAGGGTTAAAGATATGGAGTCCAAAGTCTCTTGAATTGAGTAGGTCCCTATTGTAAATGAGTTTCTTGATGTTTTCCCAAATAAACTTTATGCTATTCCTCCTGAAAGGAAGATAGATTTTGGCATAGATCTCCTTCCCGATAATCAACCTATCTCCATTCCGTTTTATTGTATGGCCCCAGTTGAGTTGAAGGAGTTAATACCAATTGAAAGATTTGTTAGAAAAGGGTTTTATTAGACTTAGTCAATCACCTTAGGGTGCTCTGGTGTTGTTTGTGAAAAACAAGGATAGGTTACACAGAATATGCATTAACTACCGGCAATTCAATAGTTTCACTATAAAGAATAGATATCCTCTACCAAGAATTGATGACTTGTTTGACAAATTGCAAGAGGCTAGCTTCTTCTCTAAGATTAATCTTCGGTCCAGGTATCATCAAGTGAGGGTGAGGGAGTATGGTATTCCTAAGATGACCTTCCGAACTAGATATGAGCATTGTGAGTTTATTGTGATGTCTTTTGTGTTGTCTAATACACCGGACATATTTATGGACCTAATGAATAGGGTCTTTAAATCTTACCTTGATTCCTTTGTTGTGGTATTCATTGATTATATTTTGATCTATTCACATAGTAGGGAGGAGCATACGGGTCATTTGAGGGTTGTGTTGCAAAGGTTGAGGGAGGAGAGATTGTATTCCAAATATGATAAGTGTAAATTTTGGTTGAACGAGGTTGCATTCTTGGGTCATGTGATGTTGGGGGATGGTATAAAAGTGGATCCTAAGAAAACCAATGTGAGTAGGAATTGGCCTAAACCATTAACCCTGTCAGATATTAGGAGCTTCTTGGGCCTCACGGGTTACTATAGAAGATTTGAGAATGGGTTCTCCTCCATTACTTCCCCTATGGCCAAATTGACTCAAAATATGGTTATGTTTGTGTGGATCTATGAATATGAGAGAAGCTTTCAAACATCGAAGGATAGGCCTATGACTGCTCCTACATTGTCACTATCGGATGGTCTTGAGGGTTTTGTTATATATTGCTATGCATGTAGAGCTAGTTTGGGTTGCGTACTAATGCAAATAGTAAGGTCATAGCCTATGATTTTAGGCAACTTAAAGTGTATGAAAGAAACTACCCTACCCATGATCTTGAGTTGGATGCCCTTGTGTTTGTATTAAAGATATGGCGTTATTATTTGTATGGGGTGCATGTTGATGTCTTAATCGATCATAAGAGCCTCCAACATGTCTTCGCTCAAACATATATAGATTAAGACAAAGAAAGTATGTAGAACTTCTCAAAGATTATGATATAAGTGTGCATTATTATCTGGGTAAGGCAAATATGGTGGCAGATGCTTTGAGTCAGGTATCCATAAGTAGCCTAGCTCATGTTGATGGTGGTGATAATGAAATGGCTAGACAAGTGCATAAATTGGCTAGGTTGGGAGTTAGGTTGGAAGAGCTTGGTGATGATGGTGTTGTGGTTGTTGATGGGTCTAAGTATTACTTGGTTGATGAAGTGATAGCAAACCATGATTTTGATTCCTCCTTGGTCGAATTGAAGGCCTTGGTAAAACAGGGCAAAGTAGAGATTTTCTCCCAAGGGGGAGATGGGGCTCTTATGTACCAAGGTAGGTTGTGTGTGTCATGTGTTGATGGTTTGAGAGAGAAGATTCTTGTTGAGGCCCATAATTCTTCCTATTCTATCCACCCCGGTTCCACCAAAATGTTTAAAGACTTGAGGGATGTGTATTGGTGGGGAGGCATGAAGAGGGACATTGCTAAATTTGTTTTCGGTTGCCATAGTTGTCAACAAGCCAAACATGAAAGTCCGAGTGGCCTTACCCAAGACATAGAGAGTACCACTTAGAAGTGGGAGGTGATTAATATATATTTTGTGGATAGATTACCTAAGACTAGATGAGGTTTTGATTCCATTGGGGTTGTGGTTGATAGAATAATGAAATTGGCTCACTTTCTACTGGTTAGGACTACATATGGGGCTTAACATTATGTAAGGTTGTGTATCTACGAGTTAGTAATGTTACATGGGGGTCCTTTATCTATCATATGGAATCGTGGTGCACAAGTCACTTCACACTTTTGGAGGTCTTTTGAAAGGGCTCTTGGTACAAAAGTTCACCTTAGTATGGCCTTCCAACCTCAAATGGATGGCCAAGCTGAGAGGACAATTCAAACCCTTGAAGATATGCTCAGGGCATGTGTATTGGAGTTGGGGGGTAGTTGGGATGACCATCTTCCTCTGATTGAGTTTGCCTACAATAATAGGTATTACTCTAGTATCAGTATGGCTCCTTTTGAGGCTCTTTATAGGAGACATTATAGATCACCAGTTGGTTGGTTTGAGGTTGGAGAGGTGGCTTTATTGGGATCGGGTCTGGTTATGGAGGCTCTTGAGAATGTTAGGATGATAAGGGAAAGGTTGAAGATGGCCCAAAGTCTTCAAAAATCTTATGCCGATGTAAGAAGAAGAGATCTTGAATTCAAAGTGGGTGATTGGGTTTACTTGAAAATTTCTCCAATGAAAGCTATGGTCTGTTTTGGTAAAAAAGGGAAGTTGAGTCCAAGATATGTTGGTCCTTATGAGGTCTTGAATAGCGTTGGAAAGGTATCTTATGAATTTAAGTTGCCTAGTGCACTGAATTTGGTTCATCCGGTGTTCCATGTCTCTTTGCTGAGAAAATGTGTTAGAAATCCTAATGCTATTGTCCCTCTTGATTTTGTGGATGCTGTTGATGATAACTTGACTTATGAGGACATTTCGATTTAGATCCTAGATAGACAAGTGAAGAGATTGAGGAACAAGAAGGTGACATTCGTTAAGGTCCTTTGGAGGAACCAACAAATCAAAAGTGCTACTTGGGAGGCCGAAGCAGACACGCAAAAGTGATATCCTTATCTTTTCCACTCTACTCAAGCCTAGGGTACTAATTCTAAGTCCCCTATGTGATTTCAAGTCGTATGTTTTAGCCCTTCTGTCATTCATAAGCATTCTTGTTTATGTTGGTAAGTTTATTATGATTTTGCACTCATGTTGAGATTTTGAAAATGGTGTTTGAAATGTGATGTTGTAGTTTACTCAGAGGCTGATTTGTTTACGATCATTCTTAACTTGTACGTCTCTTTTACATTAAAAAATGAATGTTCCGAAAGGGGAGATACTGAAGCGACCCCCAAAAGTGCCCGAAAATATATTGGAATGCCTGGAATTTTAAATTTTATGTATCTCAAAATTCATTTATTCTTTTGAAAATCCAACTTCATATTCATGATTAGGGGGTCAAAATTAGGTGAAGAAGGGTCTAACCTTGATTTAAGAGAGAAATATTAGCAATTATAAATTTTAAAGTGACGATTTCCTGTGAGGTCTGTGCAATAGAGGCGCGGCACTCCAACAACCAATCTCATTGTATTTTTTTTTAGTTCGTCCAAAATTTTTCGAATGTTGGGATAAGTTTTCCCAAACATGTTTTTACTTATACCTAGCCAAATTTCATCCTCGTATCATCCTAAATATTTTCCAATACTCACTCAAAGACTTAGTCATATTTTCACTCCCTAAACTCAAGTCCAAAACCCTCATCCCAAGCTAAGGTTCTCCTTCAAGATTCTTCGTCAAACTTCAAGTCTCCATATCCAATCTTCACCAAGTTCACCTCTAACCCAAGGTATGTAGGTTTGTTTCATGGGTTCCTTTTACCCATAATACCCAAGCAACCTTTTACTTAAATTGCATGATTTAAAGTTCATTTACAAATGGGTCTTGCTTATTATGAAATTCGTTGCACACTATGTTAAAGGTATGTAAAGTTGTGACTGTTTTGTTATTTTTGAGCGATAAATCTTGGGTTTATTGTAAGATTTGATAAGGGATTTTGATGTATATTGATTGAGGATGTTGTAAGGTGTTGAATGATGGTTTTACAATGGATTTTCTCACACAATATTATCTCTAAAGTGGATTATTTTATACTACCATTACACACTCTATAAGTATTTGATAAAATGTCTGAATGTGGTTTCTTGAGGAATTGAAGGTCCAAAGCATGAGATATGGCATGCATGATATTATGATGATGAAATGAGCTTATGTATATGATCTATTCTATATAAAGTGTTGCATTAGACCATGCTCAATTCGGGTGACCTAGTTGAGGGGTCAACATCTCAACTACTAGGGTGATGGGTGCTATCATCACTAACCTTGATGAAGGGTTTGTACCTCACACACTAGGGTGATGGGTGCTATCATCACTAATCTTAATGAGGGGTTTGTACCTCTACGATGATGGGTGCTATCATTACTAACCTACCAAGG
Organism: Solanum sejunctum; assembly: GCA_025642045.1. NCBI lineage: Eukaryota > Viridiplantae > Streptophyta > Magnoliopsida > Solanales > Solanaceae > Solanum > Solanum sejunctum. The sequence continues at coordinate 36,218 of JAOTQJ010072834.1, read as the reverse complement.
GGTTTGTACTTTGGAAATCTAACTTTGTCTCTTCTTCACATATGATATCTTATATGAGCATGAGTTAGTTAAGCATGTTTTACTTAAGTATCGAACACACATGCCATATTGATATACTTTGTCTATTCTTTAGTATTATGCATTTTGATTATGATGCCTATCAATCATTGCATTGCATCCTATATACTTAATAGATTTAAACGTACTAACAAATACTCTATGCCTCTATGATGTCACAATATAGGAATCGATGTCCAAGTTGATCATCCTCCTCCACATGGCTAATTTGGTTCTATCCAAGCCAGTTGGTCAGTCCCCCATTTCGGGGACCTTAATCTATACTCTGCCTTATTATGTATTGAGATACTATTCTTTATGTTCTATTTGACTACGAGTCTAAGCTCGGTTGCTTTGTCTTGGCCATCACTCTTATCTATGTATTAGAGGTGTTTTTTGGACATTTTATGTATCTATGATCTGCGTTTGACTCTTGTCTCTTGAATATGATGATATTGTGCAAGCTTTTCCTTAGCCCTGATTTCCCCATTCTTTTATCTTTGATGCTTGATTTATTGATTCCGCGACCAAGGATGTGTAATGATACTTTATGAGGCTTTCTTGGGGTCCCTTTGGCTTTCCCTTGCGCCGTGTCACGTCTAGATCTTAGGCTTGGGTCATGACAATTTTTCTTTCTAATTGGCTTGTTTTCTTGTTATTTGTTTAATTACCAAACAAAATAATTCTTTTTACTATCTATATATTTAACACAAGTTCTTTTATTAACCAGTGTGAGCTACACTTTTTTATAATATTATGTATTAGTTAATCTTTAAACACGTTATATATCTTGATTTCCGTCAAAATTAATTTCCCTTGAAAATATTCCTACTCAAATCCATTCGAATTGGACAAATTGGAATGATTATATTTTAATAGACTAAAATGTTTCATCCATGTAGACATTAATAATTCAAAATATATGTTGGACATGAGGAAGAAAATGTATGTTGTCAAAAATTAGAGTGGGAATTCGATCTTTTAAGCAAGGAAGAAGGTAAAGAATTTTCAGACATTTTTAAAAAAGATAAATAGAACTTCAGGTGCTTCAATTATTATTAAATTCTTGTTTTAGTTCTTGTAATATCTAAGTATATATACCTTTGATTAAGTAAAATGTGCACTTTTAATTTTCTTGCTTGCGAATATTCACAAAATTATTATAATTCTTAATTGATCCATCACTTAATTATCAACATGTTATGTTAAGTTTTTATTGTTACTTCATATTTGATGGTAATATAGTTATGAGAGTACTTCATATGACGTTCATTTTATTTAATTATGATATCTAATTTTATTTATCTATATATTTATGTAATAATCATGTTACATATATTTCTTCAGATAAAAAACGAAAGATCAGATAACAATACTCTTCGAGCAGAAAATGAAAAAATTTGTTTTGAGAATGTGCCAATGAGGTGTCAATGAAACTTATTTTGTGCCCTCAATTTGATGGTCCACTCATTGGAGAAGAAGAAAGGGCACATAATTTAGAACAATTGAAAATAGAAAATCAATGGTTGAGAGAGGGGGTAAAGTTTTTATTTATCCTCCTTCGTTAATTATTTTTTACATTTTAATCAATTTATTTTCCTTGTAATGAATTTGTTATATTTGAGAGAGGCGGAGAACTTGAAAGATTAATAGATCTTTAAGGTATATAGACCATAACATATTATACTTTGAAATGAATGGGTCAATCGAATAGTTGTTAAAATTTTAGTCGAATATTTAAATGTTAATATTTTAAAAATAGAATGAATTAAACATAAAATGAGGCAACATCGACTTCCTTAGTAGTTGTAGTTACTCCATTTGCAAATTTCAATCTTCTATCCAGCAGTCCGTATTATTTGCTAAATGGACTAATGTCATTTCCTAGGCAATTCTTAAAATTCAAAGAATTCTTGTAACTATTTTTTTCTTCTTTTTTGAGAATAGCTCAAAGATAGCGACAAACTCTATTTGTTTATTTCTAATATTCCATTTTGTTTATTTGTAAGTGTTCCTCAGTCTTTGATTTGTTTTTTGTGATCTAATCCGAAGTTATATTCCAAAATAGGGAATTGGTCATTGGGAAAATAGTCAGAATGAGTTACTTTTTCCTCCCTTTTGTAGTTGGTTTGGATTTTCAAAAATGCGGGGAGTATTTTTTATAGAAAAAGTAATTTTTTTCATTAAAAAAAAGTTACTTTGCATCTCAAAATAATTTTTTAAAAACAATATGTTAACCCCTTTTCACCTTTAAGGACTTCAATTTATTTTTTGGATTTAGGCTACTAAAATGGTTGAGCTGTCTCTAGCTCCTCCTCCATTTGTATCATAGATTTTCTTTTCTTTATTTACTTCATATATACATGATCTATCTAGGTCCACCATCAGACCAAACTCTTTTCTAGTTTGAATGAAAATTTCTAGAATCACTTGATTACTGCTAATTCTTTCTTCTTGTGGCTTTTGGTCAGTGCGTTGCTCTCACTCTTGAGCTTTTTTCTCTTCATTTTTTTCATTGAAATCTTCTGTATTGTTTACATGAAAATTTGTGTCTCATTGTTTGTGTGATATCTTTTAAGTGTTGTCCAAATTGTTCTGAGGCTAATCTTTTTTATTTGGAATGTTTAAGGTTCCTACTAGAATTGATGGTAGTCATATTTTTTTGTGGTTCTTATTTCCTCCTTTCTTTAGCGTACTAATAGGATTTTTGCCAACTTTAAATGTAACAACAACTTTATTTACTTGCCTTTTTCCGTATCTGTTTCCTTCTTCTATTCCTTTTGAAATTCTCTCCCTTGTTAACCTCTTACTCATTTTAATCATTATGGGACTTTGGACTTGTAATCTATTCATCTTCTCTTTTGTGAGTAGTAGCCCAATCCCTTTCATGTTCATGCTCTTTCGCCTTCTGTGTTCCATCATTTTTGATAATATTATTATCCATACATTTTCCTTGGGCATTGTTCTCCATTCCTTGTTGTCTTCCTTGGACATAAGTACGCACACTTTTGTTATTCTTCTTTTCTTTGGTGACACCCTTTTTTAATCTCCATAATTTTTCCCCGGTGTTCACTTTCTCCTGTTTCTTATGTCTGGTCCCCCTTTACATGTTAACCCAATTAAATTCTAAATTCGTCTCTATCCAATACTTATAAGTTGCATCGATCCTGGACAAGAGAGATCATCTTCATCTCACAATCAATTAACTGAATAAAAATAATTTAAGCTATACAAACTAACAACAAATTATTTGTTGAATAATTAATTATTAAGGTGTAAAAATCATGTTTACCAATAATAGTTGTAACTATAGAAAGTAGCTTAACTTGACATTTTTTTAAAAAATTTTGCAGCATGCAAGAATATCAAATATTATCTCAAGTTCTGGTGAAAAGTCTTTTTTGACAGGTTCAATTAAGCCAAATTATATGTAAGGCCTATTTTGTGCTTGGAAAAATGCCATATAGTTTATTTCTTAGATATCTCAAAATCCTTGCATGATTTAGCAAATTCAACTTCAAATTTATTTTCGGGGAGCAAAATTGTGTAGAAAAAAGGTGGTTTTTAATTTTTACTATGTTGTCTATCTCTTGTTGCATTGGATGCTACATACTTAGTAAATTCAGATATACTAACACATACTCTATGCCTACATGATATTACAATGTAAGAATTGAAGCTCCTGACGATCGTTCCCCACGTGGCTAGTTTGACATCTTGAAGATAAGCTTTTGGTGAGTCCTCAAGTTTGGGGATACTAGCTTTGCACTCTTACTTTTGTTATCGCTTTATGTTGAACTTTGATACTATGAGGATGAGCTTGGAAAGTGTCTTGGCTCCCGCCCAATTTATGCTAGAGGTGTTGTTGGAATAGGTGATGTAATTATGCTATGATCTTGACTCTTGAATGTTTTATGGTTATCAAAGACTTCCCTTAGTCCATTTATCCTTATTTAAATCTCTTGTTGTTGTTATTTTGCTTTCGTGATCGAAGATGTGTGATTGATATGCTAGGAGGCTTGTTTTGGGTTCCTTTGGGTACCCCATTCAGCATGTCATATCTTCAGATATACTAATGCATACTCTATGCCTACATAATGTTACAATATAGGAACCAGAGCTCCTCACGATCATCCCCCATGTGGCTAGTTTTGACAACTTGGAGATAAGCATTGGGTGAGTCCTTAAGTTTGGGGACACTAGCTTTGCACTCTTACTTTTGTTATCTCTTTATGTTGAATTTTGATACTATGAGGATGAGCCCGGAAAGTATCTTGGCTACCGCCCAATCTATGCTAGAGGTGTTGTTAGAAAAATTGATGTAATTATGCTATGATCCTGACTCTTGAATGTTTTATGGTTATCAAAGACTTCCATTAATCCCTTTAATCTTATTTAAATTTCTTGTTGATGTTATTTTGCTTTCGTGACCGAGAATGTGTTATTTATATGCTAGGAGGCTTGTTTGGGGTTCATTTAGGTAATCTATTTGTTGTATCACGTCTATACCCTAGGCTTATGTCGTGATATAAGTGTCAGGACCCATACTTTGTTCAATCTCAATTGAGCATGAAAATTTAGTTCCTAAAAGGTTTTGGGACCAAGTATGGTCACACGACCAAGTTCATAGCTCATGTGGGGGTGTCACGGCCCGTGTCGCCTCCTGTGAAGGTGACTTTGTTGAAAAAGTCTAAGTATGGAATCTTCAAGCTCAAGATAAGTTCACTTTTAAGCACTAAATTCAAGCAAATTTATGTTATTTAAGGCCATCATGGGTCTCCTACATCAAGCCAAGTTCAAAGGAATTCCATTGGGTAAGTTTTTCAGAAGTACTGGTAGAAGGATCAAATTTAAATGGTCATATCTTTGAGTGAAAATAGAACTAGGTAGCCCATCATATATCAATTGAAGCTCTTCGAATTAGCTTTCTAACGCATCTTGTTTCACCTCATTCCAAGTTCGAACCAAGAAATTATTCCATTTTTGTAGAATCTATCTAGGCTTGACGGGGAGCCTTCACGGACTAGTGTTATTTTGGTCTTGTTTATATGATTTTGGTCCAATACTTTAAAGTCTTTGGACCAAGAGTTTCCATATGTATTTTACCTATACTTAGCCTTATTTCATCCTCATATCATCCTTAGCATTCCCCATATCATCATTAACATTCCCCAATATTTCACCCTATATATTTCACCCTAAATTCAAGTCACAAACTCAAGACCAATCTTAAGGATTTCATCAAGGATCTCATTCAAGCTTCAAGCCTCTATTTTAAAACTTGACCAAGAACTTCTCCAAAGCTAAGGTCCTTTGACCCATGGTGCCTAAGCCTCCTTTTTACTAATATTGCATGATTTAAAGTTGATTCTACATATAGGTCTTGTATATTGAGAAATCTATTGCACAGTGGTTCTAGTTCATGAAAGTATGGTTATTTTAGCATGTTTTGAGCTCTATATCTTGGATCTGATGTTAGATTTGATGAGGGATTTTGATATGAATGTCTTGGAGGTGTTGCAAGGTATTGATTTGATGGTTTTACTATGGATTTTCTTACATAATTTCATCTCTAAATTGCATGTTCTTTGACCCCCATTACACCCCCAAGGTGTTTGATAAAATGTTAGGTTATGTTTTCTTGATGAATTGAAGGTACAAAGCATAAGATATGATATGAGTGGTGTTATGATGATGCAATGAGCTTATGTACGTGATATATATGTTCTTTATAATGTGTTACATTAGAACATGCCCGATCCTGGGGGTATAGCAGCCCAGATAACCATGTGATGGGTATGTACCTTGCCACCAGGGTATCCAGGTGTGAATAACATCAACTATGTGAGGGATGTAGTACCTTGCCACCAGCTTGTGCAGGTGTGAATAGCACCACCCAACCATAGTTGGGATTTTAGCTTGGTCTTTTCTACACATACGATATCTTATATAAGCATGAGCTATTTAAGCGTGTTTTAATTATATATTGATCATAGATGTCGTATTGCTACATTATGCCTATTGCCTATTGTTTTGCATTTTGATTATGATGCTTATCTCTTGTTGCATGGAATCCCACATACTTAGTACGTTCAAACGTACTAACGCATACTCTTGCCTGCATGATATCACCATGTAGGGATTGGAGCTCCTATTGGTTCTTCTTGTGGCTAGACGGATTGTTCAAGTTAGCCTTGGTTGAATCCTCCATTCCGGGGACAAGGACTATTCTCTCGCACTATGTATCAAGATTCTCTTTACTTTATCATAATACTTATGACTATGAGGGTGAGCCCGGTTGTATGTCTTTGCCCCACCATTATCTATCTGTAAAAGGTTTTGTCGAACAAAGCTATATATTTATGCTATGAGTTGATTCTATTATCTATTGACTCTATGTTACAACAAGTTCTTCCTTAGTCCTTTTTTCCCTTATTTCCATTCTTCAAATGTCATTTAGTTACTTCTGCAACCAAAATGTCATTTAATTGCTTTCGCGACTAAGGATATGTAATGATATACTATAAGGCTTGTGTGTGGTTCCTTCGAGTCCCTCATTCGTCGGTCACATCTAGGCCTTATGCTTGGGTCATGACAAAGATGGTATTAGAGCACTAGGTTGATATATCCTCGGAGTCCAATATACCTCATCGATTAAAGTCTTATTCATTTTTGTGCTGTGCACCATAACTATGAGTAGGAGGCTATGAGATATTTTAGGAAATATTTTAATTTTTCATCGTCTATGTCATGCTTTAGAAGAGAGGTAGGTCTTTATCCCTCTAACAAATGTTCTTTGCTCTTTTAGATGATCATGCCGCTTTAAGGAGGAAGGAGAAGGAAGGTAAGTAAGAGGTTTTGATCTTGATGGATTCGAGTTTCACTATTCCTTCTCTATTCTTTTTGTTGATAGTGGGGCTTCTTGTGTGCCCAAGTGGTTGTGTGGATCTTTGGTGTCTATTCTCTTGGTTGGGTACATGGTTGCTAGAAAGTTCGTAGGTGTTGATCTGGGTTTGTATTGCATTAGGTCTTTCTTTATGGCTTGTTGGATTTAATGTGGTGGATTTTGATGTTGTACTTGGAATGGAAAATTTGAATGCATGTTGTGTTTTAATGGATGGTAAGACCCGTAGAGTTAGAACACGACTCCCTAATGAACCTGTTGTTTAGTGGGAGGTTGTCAAGTGGTAGCAAATAAGGTAGCTCCATTCTTGACTTAAGATACAATTTGTCTCTAAGGGGTTGCACTTTTCATCTTGAGAGAATAGGAGGTGTTAAACCTAAGTTGGTTGTTTATAGAATTGTTGGTGGTGGTTAGTGAGCCTTTGAATATACTTTTTGATATTTGAATTTTTGGGGTAGTGTCGTTTAGTTTGACTAGTATATTGATTATGCCTATAAGTCTCATGAGTAGGATCTTTAGTCCTTATTCTAATAGGTTTATGGTGGTTTTAGTGATGATAATATGGTTCGTTCCCTAATCAGGTAGTCTATGTGAATCATTTGAGGGTAGTATTACACGGTTAAGGAAAAAGGTTAGGTGCTAGTAGGAGAGATGGGAATTTTGGTGGTAAGAGATTGCCTTCCTAGGTTGCGTGGTACCAGGTGATGGTATTAAGGTGAACTTTAGTAAGATAAAGGTGATTAGGGGTGAGCCCAGACCTTGACTTCCTTGGGTGTTAGGAGCCCCTTGGTTTTAGTGGGCTATTACCGGAGATCGTGAGTAGGTTCTCTTCTATTGTTACTCCTATAACTTAGTTGACCCCAAGTAAGGCTATGTTGTGACCAATGTTTTGAGTAGGCTGATTTGATAGGTCTGGGAGCTGCTATTTCGTGTGTTATTCCTTAGTGCTAGTAGGATTTATGTGCACGAGGGTTGGTCATTGATCCCTTCCAATCAAGGAGACGAGAAATTATTTTCAAGAAAACCTACATGGAATTTACTTATTTTAATATGGGGTTTAGATATTATGATTCCTAAAATTCTATTGATGCATAGATAGTGTTTATTTGATGATTTTAATATGATTTAAATCATTATATGAGGATTTACTTTAGGTTTATGAAGTTATAAGTATACATGTTCCCTTTCCAAAATCATTTATGCATGAGAGATTACAATATGAATTTAAATATTGAATTAGTTATGTTTTCCCTTCAACTCATATTATAAATGTTGATTTGTAAATGGAGTCTTAATTACCTATTTCATTTCCTCATTGTTCATAGCATATGCATTCATGTACAGGAATTATTTTAAAAACTTTTGTTATGAGTAAGCCCAATTTCATTTTTTGGTATGATTTGGATAAAAGGTTGGTTATAACAATATTATAATCACATATATGTCTTTGATTTTGGCTCTTTAAGCATTTTGGGTGCTTGCACCATTGTATATGAATGGGCTATTCCTATGCATGGGTATTATGACTATGAAATTATGATTTTGGCATTTGAATCTAAGTATGAATTATTATAAATGGTGTTTGTTTTTAAGCCTAATTGTGCATTGAAATGATTTGAAAAAACGACTATTTCCTCTATGAATGTATGTAAATATATATTATAAGTATTCTTTTGGAATGATGGCTTAGCTTGATTTGTTGGAGGTTTTGAGGTAGTTGGACTACTTGCACAACATGCTTTAAATGAGTGTCAAACTCGTAAGATTTCAATATGATGGTTAAGGATGGCTGATCTATTTGGTCAACTACAATATGTTAGTCACTTCTCTAAGGTTGATTAGGGTTCGGGTTTTGTTATCTAGTGTGAAGGAGGGTAGGTGATATCGCTAAGTGCCCTTTTGAGCTAGGAATGATCATTTTGAATATTGGTAGAGTTGTTTGGTTGGCTTATGCACCGGTTGTGTCTATTAGGAATCATGAATAGGATCTTAGAATCCTACGTTGGTATGTTTGTGGTAACCTCTAGTGATGAGATATTGATCTTTTAGAGCTTATGAATCATTTGGGGGTAGCATTTCAAGTCTTGAGAGATAAGAGGTTGTTTCCTAATTATGATAGTTGTGAGTTGTGGGTAACAAGAAAGTGGTTAGAACTCCTTAAGGATTATGATATGAGTGTGCATTAATTGGCTCGATTATGTGGCTCATATCATAATCCTTAATGCACAACCAGGTTAACTTTCAGTTAAAACTCCTAGTGATGTGGTTGACGTTTGAATTATGGTGCCTATAGGTAGCCTAGCATTGTGGTAATGGTTATAAGTTGGTGATCGACTAGTGGGGTCCCTCAATTGGCTAGATTGGAAGTTAGGTTGAGGGAACTTGAGAATGGTAGTGTATTATTTTTGGTGGTTCCAAAAATCCTCTTTGGTTGAGGAGGTCTAGTTTAAGCAAGGCCTTAATTCTGCCTTATTAGAGTTGGAAGCTTTGGGTGAAAAACATTGGTAGAGTGGAGGTTGTCTCCTAAGGGAGAGATGGTAGTCCATGGTACAAAGTAGGTTAATTGTGTGTAAGGTTGGCAATCAGGTTAAGGTTTATGGGCCCTTATAGGGTTTGAAGGAGAAATTGGATAGGTTGACTAAGGGTTGGAACTACCTAGGTTCATAAGTAGAGCAAGCCCTATAGTATGCGTTGTTTGTCCCGGTTGGATGGTTTGAAGTGTGAGAAATGGCCTTGTTGGGTCAATCTGAAAGTTTTAATCGTGAGGAGTGGGGTTTGATTTTGTAAAAAGGGAGTTGAGTTTATTGTTTGTGAGTCCTTATAGAGTGTAGAAGGGGGTTGGTAAAGATTGCTTAAAGTTTGGGGATTGCCTTTGGGTGTAGATATGGTTCATCCTTTTATTCATGCTTCTATGTTGAGGGGAGGTATTGGTGAATCTAGTTTTATAGAGCTCTTTGAGGTTGTGGGTATTATGGAGGGTAAGTTAGATAAAGAGAAGGTCCCGATGGGGTTGTTGGATGGATGAGTGGAGAAGTTGATTGATAACGATGTAGTGTTCTTCAAGGACCTTTGGAAGAGTTGTCTATTTATATATGTCTCTCATGGAGCCGGAACGGGCATGGAGGAGCAATATCTGTATCTCTTTCACTCTATTCAAGATTATGATGACATGCCAAGTCCTTTCAATGATTCCAAGTCCTACGTTTTAGCCCTATGTCATTCACATGCATCCATGTTTAAGTTGACAAGTTTATAAATAGTTTTACCCATATGACAAGATTATGTTGAGATGTTGACATGACAAGCTGATTTGTTCATTATCACTCTTCTCATGTACGTTTCCTTTACATTTGGGGATGAATGTTCCCAAGGGAGAGATATTGAAAAGACCCCAAAAAGTGTCTTAGAAATGCTCAAAATCTAATTTTCATATATGTAAACACTCATTCATTATTTCAAAAATTTGACTTCATATTTTTGTTCAGGGGGTCAAATTTATTGGGAGATGGGTCTAACCCGAATTCTATAGCAACCGTATCAAAAATCAAAAATCGCAAAAAATGCAATCTAGGAGAGTCAACTTTGAAGGGGCAAATCTCTTAGCAGACAAAAGAATTTAGTGGCCCATGACCTATCAAATCAAAGTAATTTGAATTATCTTTTCAATGCACTTAGTTTCACCTCATTCAGAGTTTGGATGAAGAAAGTATGCCTATTTTCATAGAACTTGTTTGTACAAAAATGGAGATTTCCAGTGAGTAATCCACATCACCTCTGTGGCATGGACTAGTGTTATTTTAGTCCTGTTGTTTTGATTTCTTTCCAAGACTTTCAAGTCTTGGGCCCAAGGGTTCCCATACATATTTTTACCTATACTTAGCATTATGTCGCCCGCATATCACCCTTAACATTACCCAATATCCACTCAAACACTTAGATTCATATTTCAACCTACATTCAAGTCCCAAACTCAAGACCAATCTTAAGGATTTCATCAAGGATCTCATTCAATCTTCAAGCCTCCATATTCAAACTTCACTAAGAACTTCTCAAAAGCTAAGGTATGTGGTGTTGAACCATTGAGCCCTTTCACCCATTGTGTCTCAGCCTCTTTTTTACTAATATTTCATTATTTAAAGTTAATCTTATATTTGTGTCTTGTATATTGAGAAATTTACTGCATAGTGATTTATGTTCTTGAAAGTATGATTGTTTTATCATGTTATGAGCTCTAGGTCTTGGATCTAATGTTGGATTTGATGAGGGGTTTTGATATGAATGTCTTGGGGGTGTTGTGAGGTGTTGATTGATGGTTTTATAACATATTTTCTTACATGATTTCATCTCTAAATTGCATGGTCCTTTACCCCTATTACACATCCCCAAGGTGTTTGATAAAATGTCTAGTCATGATTTCTTGAGGAATCGAATGTCCAAAGCATGAGATATGACATGAATAATGTTATGATGAAGAAATGAGCTTATGTACATGATATGTATATGTTCTATATAATGTGTTTCATTTGACCATGCTTGATCCGGGAGGTATAGGAGCTTGGATAACCATGTGAGGGCTATATACCTTGCCACCAGGGTGTCTAGGTGTGAATGGAATCAACCATGTGAGGGGTATTGCACCTTGCCATAAGGGTATCCAGGTGTGAATGACATCTACCATGTGAGGGGTGTTGTATCTTGCCACTAGAGTGTCCAAGTGTGAATGGCATCAACTATGTGAGGGGTGTTGTACCTTGCTAATAGGGTGTCTAGGTGTGAATGGCATCTCCCAACCATAGTTGGGATTCTATCTTGGTTTCTTCTACACATATGATATATTATATGAGCATGAGTTACTAAAAGCACATTTTATTTATGCATTGATCATACATGTCATATTGTTATACTATGCCTATTGTCTAATGCATGCATTTTGAGTATGATGTCTATCTATCATTGCATTATACCCCACATTCTTAGTACATTCAAATATTCTAACGCATACTCTTTCCTACATAATATCATCATGTAGTGGCCAGTGCTCAAGTTGATCAACCTCCTACTCCACGTGGCTAGATTGGTTCTACTGAAAGCAAATTGGTGAGTCCTCCATTTCATAGACCTTAGTCTATGTTGCTATTATCTATGTATTGAGAAACTTTCTTATGTTCTATTTTGACTATGAGGGTGAGCTCGGTTACTTTGTCTTGGCCCCTGCTCTATCTATGTATTTAGAGTTGTTTGCTAGACAAGTTGTGTAATTGTGATATGAGCTATGACTCCTTGTCTTTGATGTTGATGTTTTGGTTGCTTGTTTTATGTCTTTTACATTCTTCTGCGACCAATAATATGCATTGATAAGTTAAGAGGCTTGATTATGGTTCCTTCGAGTTCCCCCTTCATTGTGTCACATCTAGGCCCTAGGCTTGGGTCCTGACATGAATAGGGTATTTAAACCCTACATAGACTTTTTTATGATGGTTTTTATTGACGATACATTGATTTATTCCCATAGTGAAGAAGAGCATGTGAATCACTAGAGGGTGGTGTTGCAAATCTTGAGAGAGGCGAGGTTGTATGCCCAATATGTAAAATGTGAGTTTTAGTTAAAAGAGGTTGCTTTTCTAGGGCATATGGTGTTGGGTGATGATATTAAGATGGACCGTAAGAAGATGGTGGTGATTATTAATTGGCTTAGACCTTTGACTCCATTTGATATTAGAAATTTCTTGGGTTTGGCAGGTTATTACCGGAGGTTTATGAATGGATTCTCTTCTATTGGTTATCCTATGACTAAGTTGACCCAAAAGAAGGCAATATATGTGTGGGTCAATGAATATGAGAAAAGTTTCCAAACTTTGGAAGACAAGCTTGTCTCGGCTCCTATCTTGTCTCTACAGGAAGGATATGAAGGGTTTGTTGTATACTGTGATACATCAAGGATTGTTTTGGGTTGTGTTTTGATGCAAAATGGTAAGGTGATAGCATATGCCTCTAGACAACTTAAGATGCATGGAAAGAATTATCCCACCCATGGTTTTGAAATGAACGTCATGGAATTAACTTTGAAAATTTGGTGTCATTATTTGTATAGGGTTCATGTTAATGTGTTCACCTATCATAAGAGTCTCCAATATGTGTTCACCCAAAAATCTTAACTTGAGCAAAGAAGGTGGTTAGAGCTCCTTAAAGATTATGATATGAGTGTACATTATCATCTAGTAAGGCTAATATTGTGGCCGATACTCTAATTAGGGTGCCTATGGATAGCCTAGCTCATATTAATGATGATGGCAAAGAGGTGGATAAAGAGGTTCATCAGTTGGCTAGATTAAGAGTTCAGTTGGAGGAAGTTAATAATGGTGGTGTAGTGGTTGTTGATGGTTCTAAATCTTCTGTTGTTGAGGAGGTAAAGGCAAAGTAAGATCTTGACCGTACCTTGCTAGAATTTAAGGCCTTGGTGAGAGATGGTAAAGTGGAGGTTTTCTCCCAAGGTGGAGATGGTGCCCTTCTGTACCAAGGTAGATTTTGTGTGCCTAATGTTGATAACTTGAGGAAGTTGATTTTATATGAGACTTATAATTCATCCTATTCTATTCACCCCGGTTCTACAAAGATGTATAGAAATTTAAGAGAGGTGTACTAGTATGGTGGTATGAAGAAAGATATTGGCAAGTTCATATCTGGATGTCAGAATTGACAAGTAAAAGCCAAAATATCAAAGGTCAAGTGGCCTAGCCGAAGATAGAAAGATTCTCATTTGGAAGTGGGAGGAAATCAACATGGATTTTGAGGTTAGGTTGCCTAACACTAGAAAGCTTTTTGATTCTATTTGGGTTGTTATTGATAGAATAACAAAGTTGGCTCACTTCTTACCGGTCAAATCTACTTATGGTGCTGAAGACTATGCCAAATTGTACTTTCATGAGTTGGTTAGGTTGCATGTGGTGCCTTTGTCTATCATTTTAGATTGTGGTGCTCAATTAACTTCTCACTTTTGGAGGTATTTCCAAAGATGGTACCAAGTTTAAGCTTAGCACAACCTTTAACCCTCAAATGGATGGCCAAGACGAGTGAACTAACAAAACTCTTGAGGTTATGCTTAGAGCTTGTGGTTTAGAGTTTAAGGGTAGTTGGGATGAACATCTTCCACTCATTGTATTTGGTTACAACGATAGTAACCGCTCAAGCATTGGTATGACTCCTCTTAGACTCTCCATGGCAGACGTTATAGATCCCAGTTGGGTGGTTTAAATCTAGGTTCGAATCTAGTCATGGAAGCCTTAGATAAGGTGAGATTGATAAGGGAGAGATTGCAAATAGCCCAAAGCATACAAAGTCATATTTCGATATGAGGAGGAGGATGTTGAATTTAAGATTAGTGATTGGGTTTACTTGAAAGTCTCACCTATGAAGGGTATAGTCCATTTTGGCAAGAATAACAAATTGAGCTCAATGCTTATGGGTCCTTATAGAGTGTTGAGAAAGATTAGTAAGGTGGAATATGAGTTGGAGTTGCTCATTGGCATGAATATGGTTCAACTGGTGTTCCATGTATCTATGTTGAGAGAGAGTGTGGGTAACCTAAGTGCTATTATTCTTTGGATGTTGTGGGTATGTAGAAGATAACTTGACTTATGAGGAGGTTTCAAAAGAAATATTTGATAGACAAGTGAAGAGGTTGAGAAACAATGATGTATCTTCCGTCAAGGTCCTTTGGAGAAACTAATAAGTTGAAAGTTCCACATGGGAAGCCGAGGCAGACATGCAAAAGCATCGTCCATACCTTTTACACTTTACTTAAGCCTAATTTACTAATTTAACTCCCGTATGTGATTTTAAGTCTCAAGATCAGCCCTTGTGTTATTTGCATGCATTCGTGTTTATGTTGACAAGTTTATGGTAATTTTGACATTCATGTTGAAGTTTTTGAATGATGTTTAAATACATTTGTTACATTCATGTTGGGCTGAAATATTCATGATTACTTCTCATATGTACATTTCTTTGACATTTGAGGAAGAATGTTCCCAAGGGGGAGATATTAAAACACCCCAAAAAGGTGCCTTAGAAATGCCTACAATCGTAATTTCCTCATATCGCAAAATCTATGTGTGATATCAAAAATTCGATGTCTTATTCATCATCAAGGCAAACAATTGAGCGGGGAATATGCAAACCCTGATTTTAGAGGACCTATAGCGAAAATTCATTTTCACAAAATTTTCTTATCAAATTGTGCATCTGCGACCAAATCGTGACGTGGACTGGGCGTGGATTAGTATAGTTTTTTGTCCTTTATGATTGCTCCATGATGCGAACCTATCGTGGAGTAGTGTTAGAACTTCCTTAATTTTTTATTTTGGCCCAAGGGCCTTGGGCTCAGAGCCCCATGCCTATCCACGTGTAAAAACACCAATATTTAACTATTTTTCAACTCTATATCACTCAAGATACTCTTAAAAACCCTCTTTAACACTCAACCAAATATTTCCTCCAAATTCAAGTGTCCCAAGCTTAATTCCAAATATTAAGAACTTCATTCAAGCTTCAAGTTGTCATTTAAATCTACATAAAAGAAAATTCCTAAATTCAAGTTATGTGGGTTTCAACTATTGGGTCCCTTTACCCATGGTGTCCAACCTTCCTTTTTCTTTTGTTTAAATTGCATGCTCCTAAGTTGTATTACTTATGGATATTACTTATTATGAATTATGATTACAAGTCATGTTGGGGTTTTATGAAATGTATATTAGAAACACATGTCTACCAATTTCAAGTTTATACTATGAGATAGTTTGTCTATTGTGACTATACAGGTTTTGGGCTTTGAAACTATAATTTATTATGAGGTCTGATAAGGGATTCCAAGCTATCTTGCAGGAGGGTTTTACTATGTGCTGGTCGATTGATTTACATTGGGTTTTCTCACATGATTTCACTCATAAATTGAATGATTTAGAACTAGCATTACACACCCGCCAAGTGTTTGTTAAAATATCTTGACATGAATTCTTGGGTTATTGATGGTTTATGATATGGTTTACAAGTTAGGTGACTCTATGATGATGAAAGGCTTGTATATATGTATTGAACTCAAGAAAAAGACCTATAGAGTTACATGTTGACCACAGCTTATTGAGGGGTGTGACATGCCTCAAACACTATGACGGGCAGTGTTATGCCTATCTACATTGTTAAGAGGTATATAACTTGACTACTATGATGAGGGGTGCTATTTCCATCTACTATGTTGAGGGGTATATACCTTGACCACTATGATGGAGGGTGCTATGCCCATCTACCATGTTAAGTGGTATGCACCTTAACCACTATGATAGAGGGTGCTATGCCCATCTACCATGTTGAGGGGTATATACCTTGGCCACTATAAGGGGGTGATATGCCCATCTACCATGTTGAGGGGTAGATACCTCAATCACCTTCCAAGGGGGTATGCACCTTTGATTCCTAGTAATACTCTGCTTGGTCTATGAGTATGGTCTCTTCCTATATATGTAATCTATATTCTCAAGTTATATGCTTTACAAGCATGTTTTACTTCAAGCATTGATCATGCATGCCATATTGCTATTGTACTCATTCATTGCTTATGATAATGCATTTTGACTATGTTGTCTTATATCTTATTACATTGCATCGTACATACTTAGTGTATTCAAATGTAGTAACGCATAATCTATCACTACATGGTGTTACCATATAGGAACCAGAGCACCTCACGATCTTCCTCCACGTGGTTAGTTTTTGTATCTTGAAGATAAGATTTGGTGAGTCCTTAAGTTCGGGGACACTAACTATGTTACTCTTGCTTTTATTATCTCTTTATGTTGAATATTTTAACACTATGATGGTGCACCCCAAAAGTGTCTGGGACCTCACTCCAATCCCTTTTTAAAGGTGTTGTTGGAAAAATTGATGTACTTATGCTATTAACATTGACTCTTCTCTATTTTATATTATCAAAGTCCTCTCCTAGCTCTATTTTCCCTTATTTATACATTGTTTTGTTGAAGTTTTGCTTCTGTGACCAATGATGTGCAATTGATATGCTAAGAGACTTGTTTGGGGTTCTTTCTGATTACCCATTTGTCCTATCATGTCTAGGCCCTAGGCTTGGGTTGTGACACTTTGCATTTCATGCATCTTGGACATCATGAAATATTGTATACTACCCTTCTTTGGATATACGATTCTTTCTATATTATATGCCCTTGTCATCTAATATTGAAATACAAATTTTATATGTCATACGCATTGCATCCTCACATACTTAGTAATTCAAATGTACAATTTCATATTTTTGCCTACATGATCTAACCATGTAGGGACCGGAGATTAGCCTCATCCACCATTTAACGCTAGATTTGATGTGAGACATTTATTGTGGTGATTCCTATCTTGTAACGACAAGCCACTATTCCTCTACCAATGTTGCTTCCCTTTGTCTTATTTACTTTGAGGCTGAGCCCAGAATATGTCTGACCTATATCCTATCTTATGACTAGAGGCACTGTTGGACATCTTTTAGACTCTAGTCGAATCTATATGTTATGTGTTGTATTTGAAGCTTATGATTATATTTATCTATTGGATATGGCTATCATCAATTGATTATGAGACTTATGATATGTATGTATGTTTCAGGTGAAAATGTGGAAGATCTGAAATCCTGAATTGCCCCCATAGAGTGAGTCCTACTTACCCGCCTCTTAGTCTTTATGTGCTACGTGTTATACGAATTAAGTTAATCCCTTTCCCAATGATAACCCCATAGCGTGAGTCTTACTTTCCCATCCTTTAGAACTATATGTTTAATATTTGAATATACTTTTGAACCAATGATGTGAAATTTGATACTTTAAGGCTTGTTTAGAGACTCTCGGGTTCACACTCATCATCTCACTCCTAGACCCTAGGTTCGGGTTGTGATAGTAAGGCTAACCAAAATATGGATTATGATATTCCTTGTGCCCCTATAACTTGAATTGATGGAGTTGTGAATGAATTGATTCTCCCACAAATGTTTCTTAAAGGTTTTTTAAAATCTTTATGTATTCTTATATCATCTTTTATAAATTATTGTTTTAATGAATTAAATACTGGAAATAGATGATTTTACCCTTATATACATGAACTGTAGAATGAATACTTGTTATTTTTCAATATTTCACTTAAATGGGTACACATGAGTAGAATTTGAATCTAACGAGACTATGGAATTGTAACGATCCCAAAAAGTGCCCAAAAACATGCCTCGTAATGCTTGGCATTTTAATTTTCATATACCTAAAAATTAGTTTGTCATTTCAAAAATTTGACTTTGGATTCTTGTACAGGGAGTCCAAATTAATGGGAAAAAGGTCTAATCCCGATTTAAGAGCAAAGATTTAGCAACTATGAAATTTCAAGAATGCAAATTCTAGTGGGGTTTTCGCGTCGCCTCCGCGGCACGCCCCTGTGTTATTTTGGACACTATTTTTCAGCTTTGGTCCGAGACTTTAAGTCTTGGGTCTAAAAGTTCCCATATGTCTTTAACCTATACTTGGCCAAATTTCACCCTCATACTACCCTAAACATTACTTAATGATCATCAAACACTTAGCCATATTTTTACTCCCTAAACTCAAGTCCCAAACCCTCATCCTAAGATAAGGTTCTTCTTCAAGCTTCAAGTCTCCATCTCCACTCTTCACCAAGTTTATCTCCAAGCTAAGGTATATGAGTTTCTTTCATGGATTCCTTTCACCCATGATACCCAGGCCTCCTTTTACATAAATTGCATGATTTAAAGTTGATTTACAAATGGGTTTTGATCATTATGAAATCCACTACACACTATGTCAAAGCTATGTACAATTGTGACTATTTTACCACCTTTTGAGCTATAAAACTTTCATCTATTGTAAGGTTTGAGAAGGGGTTTTAATGTTCATGCCATAACAATATTACCGAGTGTTGATTGATGGTTTTACAATGGTTTTTCTTGCATGATTTTATCTCTAAATTGCATCATTTTATATTGCCACTTTACACCCTCTAAGTATTTGATGAAATGTATGGATGTGGTTTCTTGAAGATTTGAAGGTCCAAAGCACGAAATATGCTATGAATGACTATTAGATAATGAAATGAGCTTATGTATATGATATTCTCATCAACCATGCGAGGGTTTTATACTTCATCACGATGTTGATAAAGTGTGATTATCATCAACCATGTGAGGGTTTTATACCACACAAACACCAAGGGGTTTATACCTTGAATAACTAACTTGGTCTTCTCTTCACATATTATATCCTATATGAGCAAGATTTACTTAAGCAGTGAATATACATGGCATATTGATTTACTATGTCTATTGCTTAATATTATGCATTTTGATTATGATGCCTACTTATTGTTGCATTGTATCCTACATACTTAGTATATTCAAACGTACTAACGCATACTCTATGCCTACATGATGTCACTATGTAGAAACAGGAGCCCAAGTTGACCATCCTCCTCTATGTGGCTAGTTCAGTGATACTCAAGCTAATTGGTGAGCCCTCTGTTTCGAGGACCTTAGTCTATGTTTTCCCTTTATTTGTATCGATAGACTCTACTTTATGTGCTATTTTGACTATCAGCATAAGCCCAGTTACTTTGTTTTGGCCCCTACTCTTATCTATATATTTAGAGGTGTTTGTTGGACAAGTTTTGTTTCTGTGTTATGAGTTTTGACTACTTGTCTCTTCATAATGATAATTTTTGAGCTATCCCTCAGCCTCTTTGCCCCTTATCATTAATTCATGTCTTTGACATGCTTCCACAATCAATGATGTGTAATGACAAGTTAAGAGGCATGATTGGGATACCTTCAAGTTTCCTATTCACTGTGTCACGTCTAGGCCGTAGGGTTGGGTCATGATAAACTTCGTATTAGATCACTAGGTTGATAGATCCTCGAAGTCAAAGACATCGCATTGATTAGAGTCTTATTCATGGTTGTGAAGCACGTCATGACTATGAATAGGATGCGGTGAGACATTTTAGAAAATGTTTTCCTTCTTTATATTCTATGTCATGCTATAGATTTGTGGTAAGTTTTGCCCCCTAATAATTATTCTTTGCTATACTAGATTATGCCAAGCACTAGAGGAAGACAGACCTAAACACTCGAGGAGCAACCTACCAATGGTGAGCTTCGGGATGCTCTTACTATGCTTGCCCAAGTTGTGGCCAACTAAGTCCAACAAGGGGCCCAAGCCCCTGATGCTACTACCCTAGGAGCTAGGGTAAGAGACTTAATGAGAATGAATCCTCTGATTTTTCATTGGTCAAAGATAGATGAGGATCCACAAGAGTTCGTTGATGAGGTCTACAAAATCTTGAATATCATGGTATTGGGCCGAATGAAAAGGTAGAGTTGGCGGCATATCAACTCAAAGGAGTAGCCCAAATTTGGAATTAGAATTGAAATAGGGAGAAGGGAAATGGTTATGTAGTGCTTTGGGAAGAATTTAAAATGGCTTTCCTCAATCGGTTTTTCCTTCTTGAGCTTAGGGAAGCAGAGCTAGTAGAGTTTATGAACTTGAAATAAGATGCTATAAGTATGAGAGAGTATGCCCTCAAGTTTAATCAACCATCAAAGTATGCACCCCATTTTGGTGGCTGATTCTAGATCTAGGATGAATAAGTTCGTGATGGGGTTCTCCGACTTAGTAAGTGAAGAATGCAGGTCCGCCATTCTAACTAGTGACATAGACTTGTGTCGATTAATTACCTATGCTGAGCAAATGGAGGAGGACAAATTGAGAAAAAAAAAGGGGGTATAAGTCTAAGAGGGCCCAATTTGAGGGTAAAATCCTTAAGGGTGCTAAATTTTGTCAAGGCCAAGGGCTTTCTCATGCAACTAATAGGGGGTTTGTCAATGACTTCCCAAGACCTCAAAGTGTTGGTGGGTTGGCTCTTATTAATGTGTGTCCTATATATGCAAGGATCCATGGAAGCCCATGTTTTGAAGTTTTCTACTACATGCTATGAATGTGGGGAGCTTGGTCACAAGAAGGTAGATTGCCTAATAAATCATGGTAAAGCCTGGGGTGCTAATACCGTCCCATTGGAAGGAGGTGGTCCTCAAAGTGGTGCCCAAGGCACAATCTAATTTATGCTCTGCATGGGAGGAAAGGGGTTGGTGAGGTCCCAAATGTTGTTACTGGTATGTTGAATATTTTTGACTTTGATGTGTATGCTTTAATTTATCCGAGTGCTACTCTTTCCTTTTTTATCCCTTTTATTGCTAAAAAGTTTCATGTTGGCCCCAAGTTGTTGCATAAGTCATATGATATGTCTACTCCTACTGGTGCCTCTATTTTTGTTAGGAAGGTTTATAGGAATGGTCCTATTTGCATTTTACATAAGTTGTCGCCTTGCGATCTTATTGAATTAGACATGGTAGATTTTGATGCCATTCTTGGGATGGATTCATTGCATTCCTACTATGCTTCTATAGATTGTAGAACTTGTAGGGTCAAGTTTCAATTTCCTAATGAAGCCGTCCTTTAGTCGAAAAGTAAAGATGTGGTGGTCAAGGGTAGATTTATTTCATGCATAAAGCCCATAAGTTGATTTCTTAGGGGTGTTTGTTTCATCTTATAAGGCTTAAATATGTGGAGTCCAAAGTCCCTTCTATTGAGTCGATCCCTATTGTAAATAAGTTTTTTGATGTCTTTCCAAATAACCTTCTAGGTGCCCCTCCTAAAAGTGACATAGATTTTGGTATTGATCTCTTTCTCGATACTTAACTTATCTTCATTTCCTCTTGACACGTGGCCTCGGTGGAGTTGACGAAGTTAAAAGGAACAATTGAAAGATTTGTTGGATAAATGATTTATTAGAACTAGTCACTCACCTTAGGGTGCCCCGGTGTTGTTTGTGAAAAAGAAAGATAGGTCACTTAGAATGTACATTAACTACCGATAACTTAATAGGTCACCATCATGAATAGGTATCCTCTTCCAAGAATTGATGACTTTTTTGACCAATTGGAAAGGGCTACCTTCTTCTCTAAGATTGACCTTCGATCCGGGTATCATCATGTAAAGGTGAGGGAGTGTGATATCCCCAAGTTGTCCTTCCGAACTAGATATAGGCATTATGAGTTTGTGGTGATATCTTTTGGGTTGACTAATTCATTGGCCATCTTCATGGACCTAATGAATCAGGTCTTTAAACCTTACCCCGATTCCTTTGTTGTGGTCATTATTAATGATATTTCAATCTATTCACATAGTAGGGAGGAACATATGGGTCATTTGAGCATTGTGTTACAAAGGTTAAGTGAGGAGAGATTGTATGCTAAATATGACAAGTGTGAATTCTAGTTGAAGGAGGCTACATTATTTGGTTATGTGGTGTCGGGAGATAGTATAAAAGTATATACTAAGACAATCGATGTAATTAGGAATTTAGCTAAACCATTGACCCCATCGGATATTAGAAGCTTCTTGGGTCTTGTGGGTTACTATAGAAGATTTATGAATGGGTTCTCCTCCATTCCTTCCCCTATGACCAAATTGACTCACAAGAAGGTTAAGTTTGTGTGGACCAACGAACGTGAGAGAAGCTTCCAAACATTGATGGAAAGGCTTGTGTCCACTCCTATATTATCACTACCAAATGGGCTGGATGGTTTTGTTGTGTATTGTGATTCATCTAGAGCTGGTTTGGGTTGTGTGCTTATGCAAAATGGTAAGGTCATAGCTTATGTTTCTGGACAACTCAAAGTGCATGAAAGGAACTACCCTACCCATGATCTAGAGTTAGCCACTGTTATGTTTGCATTAAAGATTTAGTGTCATTATTTGTATGGGATGCATGTGGATGTCTTCACTAATCATAAGAGCCTTCAATATGTCTTCACTCAAAAAGATCTCAATTTTAAACAAAGAAGGTGGCTAGAACTTCTCAAAGATTATGACATGAGTATGCATATCATCTGGGTAAGGCAAATATGGTGGCGGATACTTTGAGTCGTATGTTCATGAGTAGCCTAGCTCATGTGGATGGTAATGATAGGGAGATTGCTAGGGAGGTGCATAGATTAGCCAGATTGGGGGTTAGGTTGGAAGAGGTTGGTGATGATAGTATTATGGTTATTGATGGGTCTATGTCTTCTTTGGTTGATAAGGTGATAGTAAAATAAGATCTTGACTCCTCTTTGCTTGAATTGAAAGACTTGGTAAAAGAGGGCAAAGTAGAGGCTTTCTCCCAAGGTGGAGATAGGGCTCTTAGGTACCAAGGTAGGTTGTATGTGCATTGTGTTTCTAATTTGAGGGAAAAGATCCTTGATGAGGCCCATAATTCTTCTTATTCTATCCATGCCGGTTCCACCAAAATGTATAGAAACATGAAAGATTTCTATTGGTGGGGAGGCATGAAGATGGACATTGCTAAATTCATTTTTGGTTGACTTCGTTGTCAACAAGTCAAAGCTGAACATCAAAGGCCGGGTGCCCTCATCCAAGACATAGATATTCCCACTTGGAAGTGGGAGGTGATTAATATGGATTTTGTGGTTGGGATGCCCAAGACTAGGAAAGATTTTGATTCCATTTGGGTGGTGGTTCATAGGAACATGAAATCGGCTCACTTTCAACTCATTAAGACCACATATGGGTCTAAAGAGTATGCAAGGTTGTACATCCATGAATTAGTGAGGTTGAATTGGGTTCTATTGTCCATTATATTGGATTATGGTTCACAATTCACTGCACACTTTTGGAGGTCTTTTCGAAGGGGTCTTGGTACAAAAGTTGACCTTAGTACGACCTTCCATACTCAAATGAATGTCCAAGCTAAAAGGACAATTCAAAATCTTGAAGATATACTTAGGGCAAGATTATTGGGATGATCATCTTCCATTGATTGAGTTTGCCGACAACAATAGCAATCACTCTAGTATTGGTACGACTCCACTTGAGGCTCTTTTTGGGAGATGTTGTAGATCACCAGTGGGTTGGTTGGAGGTTGTAGAGGTGGCTTTATTATGGCTAGATATGGTTATGGAGGCTCTTTAGAAGGTTAAGATGATTAGGGAAAGGTTGAGGACAGCCCAAAGTCATCAAAAATCTTATGCCAATGTAAGAAGGAAAGATGTAGAATTCCAAGTGGGTTATTGGGTCTATTTGAAGGTTTCTCCAATGAAGGGTGTGGTCCATTTTTGTAAAAAGGGAAAGTTAAATCCAAGGTATATAGGTCCTTATGAGGTGATAGAGAGGGTTAGCAAGGTAGCTTATGAGTTGAAGTTACCTAGAGAAATGAATTTGGTTCACCTGGTGTTCCATATCTCTATGTTGCGAAAATGTGTTGGTGATCCTATTGCCATTGTGCCTCTTGATATTATAGGTGTTGTTGAGTACAACTAGACTTATGAGGAGTTTCAGGTTCAGATCTTGGATAGGCAAGTAAAGAGATTGAGGAACAAAGAGGTGGTATCCGTTAAGGTCCTTTGGAGGAACCAACAAGTTGAATGTGTTACATTGGAGGCCAAAGCGGACACGTAAAAGCAGTATCCTTATCTTTTCCACTCCACTCAAGCCTAAGGTACTAATTCTTAGTCTCCTATGTGATTTCAAGTCTCATATTTCAGCCCCTAAGTCATTCATATGCATTCATGTTTAACTTGGTAAACTTATGATGATTTTATATTTATGTTTAGAATTTGAAAATAGTGTTTTACATGTTATATTGCATTCTTGTTGGGGATGATTTGTTCATGCTCACTCTTGTCTTTTACATATCTTTTACATTTGGGGATGAATGTTCCCAAGGGGAGAAATTGTAATAACCCCAAAAAGTGCCAAAAAATGTGTCTCGAAATACTAAGAATTTTAATTTTCATATATCTCAAACTTTATTCGTTATTTTGAAAATCCAACTTCAGATTCTTTTTGAGGGGGTCCAAGTTAGGGGGAAAGGGGTCTAACGCTGATTTAAGAGCAAAGATTTAGCAATTACGAAATTTCAAGAATGCAAATTCCAGTGGGGTTTCCGCGTAGCTTCTGCGATGCTCTCCTATGTTATTTTAGACACTGTTTTTCATCTTTGGTCCAAGACTTTAAGTCTTGGAGCTAAACGTTCCCATACGTGTTTTTACCTATACTTAGATAAATTTCACCCTCAAACTACCCTAAACATTTCCCAGTATTCACTCAAACAATTAGTTATATTTTCACTCCCCAAACTCAAGTCCCAAACCCTCATCCTAACCTAAGGTTCTTCTTCATGCTTCAAGTCTCCATCTCCAATCTTCACCAAGTTCATCTCCAAGCTAAGGTATGTGGGTTTCATTCTTGGGTTTCTTTCACCTATGATACTCAAGTCTTCTTTTACATAAATTGCATAATTTAAAGTTGATTGACAAATGGGTTTTGATCATTGTGAAATTCATGTCACACTATGTTAATGATATATATAGTTGTGACTGTTTTGACATGTTTTGAGCTATAAATCTTTGATCTATTATAAGATTTGAGAAGGGGTTTTGATGTATATGTCATAAGGGTGTTACAAGGTGTTGATTGATTGTTTTACAATATGTTTTCTTGCATGATTTCATCTTTAAATTACGTGGTTTAATACAACCACTTCACATCCTCTAAGTGTTTGATAAAATATCTGGATGTGGTATCTTGAGGAGTTGAAGGTCCAAAGCATGAGATATGGTATGAGTGACTATTTGATAATGAAAATGAGCATATGTATATGATATACTTTATATAAAGTGTTGCATTATACCATACCCGATCTGGGGGGGGACAATAGCCTGGGTAGTTTATGTTGGGGGTTTATACTTATCAACTATGCGAGATTTTTATACTTGTCATCGTAGGTGTGATTATCATCAAACATGTGAGAGGTTTATACCATACAACCACCGAGGGGTTTCAAACTTGAATAGATAGCTTGGTCTCTTATTCACATATGATATCCTATATGAGCATGATTTACTTAAGCATTGGACAGATATACAATATTGTTATATTATGTCCATTGCTTAATATTATGCATTTTGATTATGATGCCTACTAATTGTTGCATTGCATCCTACATACTTAGTACATTCAAACATACTAACACATACTCTATGCCTACATGATGTCACTATATAGGAACTGGAGCCTAAGTTGATCATAATTCTCCACGTGGCTAGTTTGGTGCTACTGAAGATAGTTGGTGAGTCCTTCATTTCAGGGATCTTGGTCTATGTTTTCCATTTTTTGTACTAAGACACTCTACTTTATGTGCTATTTCGAATATGAGGGTCAGCCAGGTTGCATTGTCTTGGCCCCCGCTCTTATCTATGTATTAAGTGGTGTTTGTTGGACAAATTATATATCTATGTTATGAGTTTTGACTACTTGTCTCTTGATAATGGTGTTTTGCGAGCTATCCCTTAGCTCCTTTGCCCCTTATCCTTATTTTATGTCTTTTACATGCTTCCGCGACCAATGATGTGCAATGACAAGTAAAGAGGCTTGATTGGGGTCCCTTCCGGTTCCTTATTTGCCATGGCACATTTAGGCCCTAGGCTTGGGTCGTGATAGGAATCCCTAAATGCTTTAATTCAACTTTTAATTCCCTAAATACTATGAGTTAAAATGATGCATGATAAAGTCTTTATGAGTCAAACGTTGAACCTTAAAAAAAATGTAACAAAAGAGTTTATAGTTGATGTGGTGAATTAAGTTGGCATATATCCAATGAGAACTAGATGAGTGAATTAACCACAGGTTTGATGTATTATGAGCATGTTGAGTCTTGGGAGGAGTATTGAGTACTTAATTGAGTATGAATATGTCTAACTCAAACTCAATAACTACATAGCCAGTGTAGGAGAGGATTGGACTGCAAAATTGGATTTTTCCTATATTCCCAAAAAGAGGACTTGATGTTACTAATTTTGGATCGACTAATGGGATATACCTTACACTATAAAGGTATAGGATAGATTTGGAAATGACATCGCTTCATTGTATCATCACCTGCTCATTAGAGATAGTTGTCGGTTAGACAAACTCCTATATAGGCCTTGATATTACTCTGAGAGGATTGGACTAGAAGGTATATGAGAGGTTATTGTCTAAACTTCATTCTTACTTTAGAGTCTTGACATGCTGATTGAGTTTCCTATTTCTTAAGTTAAGCTATCAGAATTAATGTTATTCTTACTTTCTATGTTTATTTCTACCATTTTACGTACTCATACATTCCATGTATTGATGCTCATTTGGACTTGCATCTTTCATTTGCTTTCAGCTAATTGGTAAGCCCTCCCTTACTTTTGAAAGATATCATTTTCTTTTCTAAGTTTAAGTTTAGACTTATTTTATTCTATTTTGAGGTAGCCATGGGTATGTCATTAACACCACTTTGTCAATGGATAGACGCTTTGTAGACTAGAATTTTTTTAATCTTAATGACACTTATGGTGGATCTGAGCAACACTCCCAAGCCTTATCATAAATGAAGCAAAAAACAAAGTTACAATGGAGGGGCACATTGACCTTACTGATGCCCTATGTTGGTTCACAAGTTGGCCAACCTACGAAGTCGGCCAACTTGTCCTCATTTCTAAAAAGAAAAGCAAACCTAGACTATATATAGTAGAGGGCTTCTCTTAAAACATATAATCTAGTAAAGTGATAAAGAAGGGAGACTCTCCCCTTACATAAGTAAAAGAAAAATAAAAAACAAACCTACTACTAATCATAAAGACGTAACCAACTAAAAAAATCCTAAGGAAAAGATAGTGGGCTGGTCTAGGAGAAGTCTTAGTCAATGTAGAAAATCGCAAAGGCACCTTAAGGTGGTTCCTTGATCCACTTCATTCTTCTAAAGGTGGCCATCTCCATCTTTACGATGTAGTAGTAAGCTTTGGCTTCATTGGGCATGTGTTGAACATTAAAATAAATTTGAGGATTAGTGAACTGATTACTATGTTGGCTAAACAATCAGCCACATAGTTAGCTTCTCTAAGAGTGTGATTATATTTAAATCCATGAAGTTGAGTGATGTAATAATTCAATCTGGTAATCCCCTGAAGTATATTGCAAGGAATACTAATATAATGAGAATTAATGTATTTGAATAGCAGCTCTGAATCCACTTCTAGGATAACCTTACTGAAACCCATTTGAAGTCACTAAAATACACCAAAATAAGCAGCTTCCATCTCAGCTTGGTCGTTAGTTCCTTCACCAATAGGTGATGCATAAGTAAGAAGAAAATCTCCAGTAGTGTTTCTAATAATGCCTCCAACCCCCACTTTTTCAGAATTAATTATGGCACTACCTCAGTGTTCAATTTGACCCACTGATCAGGAGGTTTAGTCCATTGAACATAAGTTACCTTCATGTCATGCACACATTTTTCCACTACCATAACTACATTTTTTCTGCCAAAGGGCCATGAGCTGTAAGGATATGAATCCCTCAACATATAGGAGACATCCTTAACGACAATGTATTTAACTCTAGCTAAATTAGATTGCTTTCCAGCATACTTACTAGCATACCTATTTTTCAAAACACTCTAACAAATAAAAATAGCGATGCCTATAAAAACAATCTGTGAGCCTCATTATTGTGCATTGTATACCACCTCCTCGTGATATAGTTCATAAGGGGTAGATAATCCTTACTTTCCCAACATTGAGGGCAAAGCTACTAGTGAGGAAAACTAAAAGGAGGGCACTAAAAGGAAAACTACCTACAATGAGAAGCTTACTAGCTTTGGACAAGATCCCAAAGAGTGCTCAATGGTGTCCATACTAGGCCTGTAGTAAAAATAGCACTCTTTGGGATCTTGTCCAAAGCTAGGAAGCTTCTCATTGTAGGTAGTTTTCCTTTTAGTGCCCTCCTAAGTAAGAAGGAACACTTAAAAGGAATATTCTTGTTCTAGTTGTAAATATTAACCTTGGTCTTAGCTCTTGTTTCTATGATGATTTTCTCTGCAGAAGAATCAACGAAATCACCACTTGTATTCAACTTCCATTAAGATTTGTCAGGGAATCCATGTTGTATCTGAAAGTGAGTACCTAAAATAGTGGCAACATGTCATGGAGGAACTATATGAGCGATGAGATCTACATTCTAGTGACCCTCCTGAATAAAAGTTGTAACCTTAGTGTTGTTTAAACTGTTGCTCTTATTGCTAAAATTAGCTAAGGGACCAATACCTAACAAGTTATCCCAACAAAATAATAGGTCCTAGAATTACTTTTCCAGTGGATATGAGGCTTAATATTGTGCTTATTAATCATCTTATGCTTCCAAACCGAAGAATTTCCCAGTGCCCCTCTTCTTGCTCACTGGATTGGATCTCTAACAGTACTCGTCTCTCAAAAAGTCACCCCAAAGAGTATTATTAGTTACGAAAATCCACCAATGTTTATAATGAAAATATTTTAGACATCATTCTAACCCCAATACCTCCTTCATCATAAGAAAAATTTAAAATTTTCTAAGAAGACCAATGATACCTCCTTTTGTTATCCATCCACCCTAGAAAAAATAGTTATGATACTCTAAATTTGTTTTAGAGTAGTCAAAGGAGGAGAGATAGCTGAAAGAAGATGAATAGGGATGGACTGAAAACATGCTTAATCAGTGTAGTTTTTCCTCCATAGTTATGGATTGTTATCTACCAACCAAAGATCCTAGCTATTACTTTGGTAACCATATCAGAAGAATAAGTAATTCTCTGTCTGCCAATGTATAAGGGGCATCCCAAGTAAGTAATGGGGTCTTGCTTTTGCATGAAACCAATGATGTTTTTCACTCTATCACAAGGACTCTTAAAGGAATTTTAAGGCACTAAGAAGTGTCTCTTCTTCCTGTTATCCATTTGAACTGACACACTTTCATAATTACACAACACCTTCATAATCATGTTCAGGGACTTGTTCTGCCAAAATTGAAATAACTGAATCATCACAATGCTAAGATACTTAATTTGCAGACACTACTTTTCCATATAAAAAAACATGAAAATCAGGAATATGATAAAAGTTGCTAAGCAATCTGGATAAGAATTTAGAACCCATCATAAACAATATAGGAAATAAGGGGTTACCCTGTTTGAAACCTCTTGTGGAATGAAAGAAACCATGTCTTGATCCATTAATAATAATGAAGTACCAAATTTTTAGACATAATTCTCCTACACATGTCAATAAAGATTTCACCAAAGCCTATTTTCCTCATAACCAGACAAATATAGGACTAAGAGACTCTGTCATACGCTTTAGCCATATCTAATTTGCTGAGCACATTACCACCAATATTAGGTTTCATAATCTGATGAATAATTTCTTGAGCAAGCATAATATTTTCAGTTATGCTTCTTCCTTTGAAAAAATCTGATGAAAGATCAAATTAGGGAGAATAGGAACCAATCTGAGAGACAAAAGCTTGGAGATAATCTTGTTGACAAATTTTTCTAGGCTAATAGGCCTGAACTCAGATAGCTTATTAGGATTGGAAGTATTGAGAAGAAGCACCAAACAAGCATGTGAAAAATATTTGGGCATAATCTATCTACAAAATTAGGACTAAACAACATCTAAGAGATCCTTGTTAATGATTTTCTAGCAACTCTGAAAAAATTTGCCATTCATTCGATCAGGTCCTGCAGTTGAATGAGGGCTCATAGAGAATACAACTAGATGTAACTCCTCCATATTAGGCATGGCCTGTATAATTTCATTTTGCTCTTATGTGACTGTACTAGGGATACAATTTAGCACTTTCTCATTGATATATTTGTCTTCTCCAATAAAGATGTTCTAAAAATGAGTGTATGCAGCCTTAGTCATCCCCCTCATCCCCCTGGATCCAATCATAATCTTCAACCTGAATCATATGAATGAAAAGCTTCCTTCTCCTTCCTCTTATCCATGCATAAAAGGATTTGGTGTTGGCATCTCCCTTTTTAAACCAATGTAATTGAGATTTTTGTTTAAGGATGGATTCCTTAAGCATTAGAAATCTGATATATTCAGGATTGAGTTGATGAAGAGAACTTCTTTTATCATCAGTGTTATAATTGACCCAGTCCTTCTCAGCTAGTCTTGATTTGTTCTTCATACTTCTTCACCTTAGCAAAAATATCACTCAAATGAATATTGCACTAGTTTCTAAGAGTAGATGAGAGCCTCTTTAATTTTTAATGGAAGAGCCCCATTGGATTTCCTGAAACCTTCCTATCCTAGCATTGTCTAACTATATCCATAAATTGGTTGCTTAGCCCAACATTTAAAAAATTTTAAAGACTTAATGAAGTTTTGAGATTTGCATGTTATCTCCATCAGCAAGGGGCAGTGATCAGACACTACTGTAGGCAAATAAGTGATATTGGTAAGAGGCGTATCAGAAAGCCATTTGTTATTAACCGTGGCCCTATCAAGTCTTTTCCAAATTCTGAAGTTGTAGCCTCTATTGTTACACCAGGTTTATTTTTTTGCCTAGAAAAAAAAATCAATGAGACCACGTGCTCAATAACCGCAATAAACTCAAAACTCTTCTTCATATTATAAGGAATAGACTACTAAAATGTTGAGTTATGAATGGATTATATTTTTTACTAGTTTCTTTCATACCAGTCTTACTTAGTTGATGGATACATTATTTAGCCTTTATTTATCATTTGTCATTTCTTTTCCTTAGGTGTTCTAATCCAATGTTGTCTTCAGCTATTTGATTGTGATTGGACGAATGTGATGATGTTGAGTGATTCTCTTGTTGATTGAACGAATGTGATGATGCTGAGTGGTTCTCTTGGGGGCTAGCAATAGACTCTGAGTGCTGGCCATTGCCAAAGGTAGCCTCCTAGGGTATGATGGTCTCCTCCTCTATTTTGCATGCATACCATCTCGCCAAATTCAATGGATGATATCCATAAGAGCACTATTTCGAGTCGTGCTCATGGTCCTTTGGCATATTGTAAATGGCAGGCATTCACATTAGACATTGTTGAGTCAATCTACAAATGGGATTGCAAAATTAAGTCACTTGTTCCCCCTCTTCTACTCCAGTTTACCTAGACTCTTCTCTTGAGGTCACTCCTGAACTTGTTTTTGGCACTTCCCCACTTACTCACCCACAAAATGAACAAACTTTTGGAAAAGTTTCTTTCTATGGGGAAAGACAGGTACTTTTGGGTTAAATGTTGTTCCGCACGGGTATATAATTCACTCTGAAGTTAGGGATTTTTCGCTAGTATGGTTGTTGTGTCAAAAATTAGCCACAAAAGGTTGGTTACATCAACTTTTTGACACTGAGTTGGTGATTTATGAACCTGATGTAGTAATATTCTATATCAATTTGATGGTTCTTAAAGATAATGAGGCGACATCAAAGGATTAGGGTGTGGAGACTGTGTTTGACAAGGTTAAGTTAGGGGAAATCTTGATATCCCTTCGATGAGGCTAGATGAGTATGTCTAGAGGAAGGATAAGGATTGCGTCCTCACGTCCAAATCAACAAATGGTCGAGGTTTGGATGCCCCTTTCAAAGTCCTAAAAGGGGAAATGCATCCATTTTTGAAGTTGTTGTTTGAAGTGGTCTATAAGGGAGTTCTTCCTAGGGGGAGCATCACCATGAAGTGACATTTAGGAATGTAGATTGGTGAATTCTTTGAATCTTCAGAAACCAATTGGTTGTCCTTTTTTGATCATTTGTCATATGGCAAGGGTTATTGATCCACTTCCTAGTTAACATCAACTGGTACTTAGGAAGTTTCTTACTCTTATAGTCAATAGTAAAGGTTCCCCTTAGTGCATAATGAGTACTAACTAACAAAGACATGATTGACAAAACTATGGTGCTCGAATGTGATTGTGTGCCTACTACTCTAATTGTGACTCCTATTCCTCCAAGACTCTAGGACTAGTTTCTTAGTTGATTCTAGATTTACAAGTTCCCAAGGATGCTCAATAGCAACTTCAAATGCAAGTTGATAAGTTGAAGGAGCAACTGGCAGTTTCTTAGGCAAAAGTAGGTCAATTGAAGGACCAACAGTTTCTTAGACAAAAGTAGGTCAATTGAAGGACCAGCTACTTATGCAACAACAGGATCACAATGCCTTAGTATGTAGATATGCTATTAATTATGCTTGGATCCTAACATTCCCTATCTGCTCCTTAGCCCCTTTGCCCCTTTAGGTTCCCCTTTCTTTGTTGGATCCATATATTAGTTCCGAGCAAGTGCTTCTTTTTTTTGTGTATATTTTTTAATTTTTGTTTGATGTATTTTGGATATTGTGCATGCCTAATTAACTTTATGATATTTCTATGCATATTCCTTCACATCTTTTTGTTGCTATGCTTAGATTGCTAATATTATTAGTTTGACAAGGTAATGTTGTATGTTTTGTTTTCCTTAGCACTATATCATTGTTTAGGGTCTTAAATGCTTGTGCTTTACTTGTTCTTTTCTTCTATTTGTGATGTCAAAAAGAGGAAGGTTGTATGATAGCATATGAAGGTATGCAGGTACAACACAGAAAAGTGCTATGAGCAAAGACAACATATATTTGTTATCATCAAAAAAGGGAAATTTGTTAGACTCGTACTTGGTCTTCTATGTGCCCCTTGAGTAATATAGTTTGATGGATGAATATATTGAGTCTTTATGCATATATTTTCATATAAATTATACATATCCAATGTATTTTCACAAGTTGATGACCATCATAAACTTGATTTGCTGAATAAATGCTTTTACATGAGTTATTTCATAAAATCATACATGTTATTTTACTAAAGATTGCAAGAATGAACTAATTAGAAGATGAGTCTAGAGACTTGTTAGTATGAATGTGCATGTAACTATGATTTTGATCCTGAGATGAGAGTATTGATGATGATGTTGATAAAATTGATGTCCCTAGCCTCTTAAATAGTTTAGAACTAATCCTAAAATGATGATCCTAGTCCAAGAATTAATGGTTGATGTAATGAATTGAGTTAATAATGTTTAAAGATACTAGTTTAAGGAGTAATCCTTGTGATTAATGTTTTATGAGCATGTTGACTCCTTAGAGGAGTATTGAGCATCAAATTAAGTAAGAGAAGATAACAACTCAAACTCAATAACTACTTGGCCAGCGTAGGAGTGGATCGAATCGTAAAATCAGATGTTATCTTAGTCCCAAAAGAGAATTTGATGTTCTTTATTAGATATACCGATCTAATGTCCTTTACCATGGCAAGGTATTGGATGGATGCGGTAATGAAATCGCTTCGTTGTATCATCACCAACTTATAGGTAATTATTATCGGTTAGAGAAACTCCTTATTAGGTCCCACATTGATAGTATCCTGAGTTGAGTTGATTGTATGAGTTTAGATTGGTGTTGATGAGTCATTTGTCTACTTTTTACTCTTGCTTTATATAGACACTTGACATTCTGAGTGAGTTTCTTATGATTTAATGTTATTCCATATTATTCTGCTTGTATTATTTCATTCGTCCATCTTACATGCTCGTACATTCCATGTATTGATGTTCATTTGGGCCAACATCTTTTCATGATACAGAGATAGGTACTCAAGATTCTCAACAGGCACTCCATTAAAGGTCTATTTTCTCTACTACTGATTGGTGAGTTTTCCCCTGCATTTGGAGGATATCATTTTATATTTCTTTGCTTTGAGTCAGTTTCATATTAGTTTTTGTTACCTATGGACGGTCTTAGTGCCATTCTAGACTGTAGAAGTAGAGGTTTCATAGATGAGAAGATGATAACTTGATGTTGAGGTCTTTGATTCTTTCTTGAATTGGTTTTTCTGAAATTTGCTATTATGTCATAGATGTTAAGACTGATCTTATTGGCCTATGGCGTTATGTATTGAGTTAGAAGCAATTTGAGTTACCCGCACTTATATTTCCATTACTTTTAACATATTCCGCTAAAATGCATGATTGAATGACTATCATGAGGTCGAATGGTCGCTTGGGGACTAGCAATAGTCTTTAGGTGTCTATCACATTAAAGGTACCTTCTTGGGGCATGAAATTGATTTTCTTATATATTCTGATTTGACTTCCTTAGAATTATTATTGAATGACAATCATTTTAAGAGAGGATTCTTGGTGAGAAAGCTATATGTAGGGAGTGGATTAGCTTCCTATAGATTTTGTATTGATTACACTAGTGATATATGAGTATGTGAGGTGAGAGCATGTTAAGTGTTACGAAGTTGTAATTTTGACATTGCTCTTTCCAAGTAGCGAATGTGCTGAAATCCTACAAGTTATAGGTAGTGATTGTTTATTCCTTGAACAAGGAGTTTTGTCAGTCTACATCATGTATTCATCTTGTTACATTGTGTGTTTGCACTTAACTAGTATCTGCACAAGAACCTAACTCTTGTAAGTGTTAGGGCAACCTACCGGTGGATTGAGATAGGTGCCTTCATGGATTGGGGGGTCAGGTCATGAGATATTTAACATACTAATATAGTCGATTATGTATCAAGTCAAAATCATGTCCTTAGATTTATGTAATTAATGAGTAAATTTTAGTATCTTTTATGTGACTTATTAAAAGTTTAATCCCTTTAATTAGAGTGTGTATTGTTAAAACTATGGGAAGAAGCTTCATCCCTCCACTTCTTTAAGTTTGACATAAAGCTTCTTGTCATAGTTTTAGTTGTATGCTCACTAATTAATGAAATCAAAATTTTAAGTTAACTGAAAAATAACCTAATTGGAATAAATAATAAAGTTGTTGTCATATGTTAGGACGTCATAGTAGGACTTAAAAAATTATTATTTTACTATTAGAAAATATAATTATGCAACTTTGATAAAAAAAATTCATAATTATATATTAATTTATGAAATCTAACCTATGACGAGAAAAGTCATAATTATATTTTCTTTTATAGAATTTGGCCTTTGATGCAATTTGTATAGGCAATGTGTAAATAGGTAACCATATATAATAATCTCAAACTAAATATTTTTTCAAATCACAATTCTATCTCATGTTTAAAATTGGTATCATCTTTGAAACCTCCCACCCCCACCCTCCTAATTTTTTTATCAGATCAGATTCTCTGTATCTATCGCATGTTAAGTCAACTTATTTTCTACTGTATAAATAGATCTCTTACTATGAACTTATAACTCATTTATCTCTATCTCTATTTAGCAAACAAAAGTTGTGTAGATCTCTCTTATATATC
>JAOTQJ010072813.1:0-13054 GCA_025642045.1 Solanum sejunctum | reverse complement strand
ATACTTTATCTTTCAATTACCTTTGAGATGATTCTTTTGGTGGCCATAATATTGGAGTTGTAGGACTGTATATGTAGTATGTGACATGTGGATAGTCACATAAGACAATATGACAATGAAAAGAGTACATTACACAAATGATAAAATACATATGAAATGGAATAACTCGTGAACTTTATTTTGTAACAGGAACTCATGTAACTTGGTATCCAAGCGTGTATGCATATTTGAAGGCGACTATGTATGGAATCATATGAACATCTAAAAGAGTGGGTACATGGTTAATAGTTGTGTCGAAATTGGTGAGTGCCTTTATGTGCCAAGGAAGGATCTATGTTTCATGCCAAGTAATACCAAATCAAGTAACCTAACATACCTCGTTGTATGAGCTTGTTACTACCTCGAGATAACCTTTTCGTCATCCAAATACTTATTTACAATATAGTAGGAAATAAAACTAGTATTAATAGCCAATAGATACACCTTGGCAGCTCAATCACACAATAAAACATCACACGGGCAGCAAACAGGTATTTATAAATCCGAGCATATTCTTTCAACCTCTACGTCTCTAATTGTATTTTCCAACACACATTCACATGTACACATCATGATACTGGTTTAATTCCATAACAGTCCTACAACAGCCCACAAAGCACAATACATAACAATTCCACACCATTTAAAAATGGACAGCATAATGTTACCTTCCTTCGCTACATTTCGATGTCGATAACTCCAAACCTATTCCAACTTTAACCAAACTGTTCCAGAAATATTTACACACATAGAAAGACCTAAAACAGTCTTATAAGAGCAGTTAAGAAGTCATGAAGGACGTGAGCCAATAGCCTTATTTACAACAGTCCACAAGTTCCAATCAACATGACGCTTAAGATAAAACAATAAAACACGCTTGTTATATGAAACGAAAATCAGGGCAGCAACCTTAGGGCGATGTTTCTAGTTCAAATAATGTTAGTAACACCAAGTTCTCTTCATAATACAACTTACAATCCATAGAAATATCACTAAAACAAAAGACAAGTATGCAGCAACTTTCTCAACACAAGCTGTCTCAAATTTCCAGCCCAACATACTAGCATATACTTCTTGTTTTTTATACGAAAACCATACTAAACACATGTGTAAACTTACTTACTACTTACTTTAAGGTGTAGGTCTTATACAAGAACACTATAA
Source organism: Solanum sejunctum (assembly GCA_025642045.1). Classification (NCBI taxonomy): domain Eukaryota; kingdom Viridiplantae; phylum Streptophyta; class Magnoliopsida; order Solanales; family Solanaceae; genus Solanum; species Solanum sejunctum. The sequence continues at coordinate 11,851 of JAOTQJ010072813.1, read as the reverse complement.
GTCCCTTTTAGCTACTTTACAAAGTTAAAAAAAGTTGAGAGGAAATAGAGAGAGCAATCTGATTTTTTTGTGAGTTCAAGTGAGAAATGAATTATTGAGATGCTTGGAGCCCATTATAAAGGGGTGTTTGGCCGACCTTCTCTTGATGTATTGACCAAATTGTACCACATATTATCTAGCTGGTTATCCACCAACTTGTCCCTCACACTTGGGCCTAAATGGGTCTCCAAATTTATGGGCTTGGGCAGCCTATTTTCCTAACTTTCCTTTCACTTATTTTGGGCCCAATTATCTAAGTGTGTTGTGATATCCTGGGGACCTATTTATTATACTTCTTGGGATGAAAATATATCCAATTTTTGATGCTAAAACATGGGCCAAAGTTACACCCTTAACACGAACTTTATTCATAATCGAACTTGGATAAATTCGATGTCGAGCCTCATCTCCACTTAACTAACAAATTTAAGCTAACCAAGTAGGTGACTCACCTACTTGCTTCCTAAGTCCTACAAGCACCTCCGTTCTCTCACTTCATTTTAAGGCCATATTCTCCTCAATTCGACAAGAAACATATATACACTCAACCCTCTTAAGCGTTAGACGCACATATAGCCCATTAAAATGAGATTCAAGCACTTTTAAAATTTATTGCCAATTTGTCCAAGCCATGTCATGTTTCATTTGAATTGTACTAGTAGTGCAAGGTATGGGGTGTTACAAAATCTATCCATCGTATAATGGATGGAGATAGTCCTCGGTCCCTACATGGTTAGATCATGTAGGCAAAAAGTATGTGTTAGTATGTTTAAATGTACTAAGTATGCGCGCATTCAATGTACATGAACTCATTAAATATTCTTCTTCTTCTTTTCCCAAAGGGGCATAAACATTAACCTATGTTAGGCATATAGTTCAAGAGAAAGGAGTATGGACCCTTGGGAATACCCCACCCTACCTCCATTCCCATTGGTGCTAAGTCATCTCCCCAATAGAATACATATATATACGTGCTTCTAGAAGAGGCATAAGTTTTCCAAATCATGACAATGCATACTAAGGCTTAAAGTCCAAATCACAATTCATAATCATGCATACTTGGTTTAATAGCTAAAACATACTTCATGTAATACTTTCATGCATCTAAATAGCTTCTTTGGATCACCTTCTTATGAAATGAGTATGGACCCTTGGAAGGACCCGAACTTTGTATGACCTTAATAGAGCTAGGAAATTTTAGTTTTGAAAAGTTTTGGACCAAGGTGACGCCCCATGGTATCCTCCACGGTCCATGTGGGGATCTACTAACTATATGGAGCTTCCTTGGAGTGGCCTTTGGCCTATGGAGGATATTTAGCCTTAAAAGTGGATTTTTAAACTATGGTACACTAAACTTGGAACCCTCATGGTCCATGTGACACTTCACGTACCTTGTGGTGGGCTACCTGGTCGCCTTGGCATGAAATCCCGTAATTTTTAAACAAAGTGTTGTTCCATAGCAAGTACACAACTCGTGTGCAGCGACACGATCGGTGTGGCCACTTGTATTGCTTACAGGGTCAAATATTTTTTGTGTATTAGATCACCATCTGGGAACGTTGTTGTGAAGAATTTTCTAGGTGAAGTAGTATGGAGGACTATACAGTTCGTGTAGAGTGATACGGGCCGTGAAGTTGGCTGGTGAATTCTGTCATCAAATTTTTCTAATATAGAATTTTCAAGCTCAAGTTAATCTCACTTTCAAGCCTTCAATTCAATCTTATTGATGTTATTTTGGGCCATCATGAGTGTCTTACATCAAGCCAAGTTCAAATTTATTCCATTGGCTAAGTTTTACACAGGAAATGATAGAAGATCAATTTTAAAAGGTCATATCTCTTAGCTCAAAATGACCTAGGTGTCCCATGACCTATCCTATTGAAAAGTTTTGCATTAACTTTCCAACGTATTGGGTTTCACCTTCTTAAGAGTTCTGACTGAGATGTTATGTATATTTTTGTAAAGCCTGTTTGTGCAGTATTTTCTGAAATTTGCCTAAGTGAGGTCTCACGGGAGGGTTTCACGGTCCGTGAAGCCTTATATGGACTGCGAGACCACTTCAAGGGACCCAGGCAAGAAATAGAATTTCACTTCATTAATGGTCTTTTTGTTATTGTGGCTTCTCCTAAGGGTCTTCTAGGACTTCCTGTGCTATCTTAAGGCCTCCAAATGACCTAAACTCTATTATTCTCTTTCAAAATTCATCCATACACATAGAAATTCTCTCACGAGACTCTTAAGAACTCTCTCAAAGACTGTTGTGGAATTAAGCTTGGAAATCAAGGAAAGACTCATTCTTCTTCAAAATGCTTCTTGAATCTTCTTTAAGATCTAAGGTATGTGGATTTGATTCATTGTTCCTTAAAACGAAGAATACCCAAACTTTTCTCAAGTGACTTTCATGAACTTTAGCTTACTTTAAATATGAGTTTTCAATAATATAATTTATTTAATTCCATTGATGTATGTGCTATGCTTTGTTGATGATTTTAATTTGTCTTAAGCCCTAATATGATGGTTCGTATTGATGTTATGAAGTTATGAAAGTTCATTTCCCCTTTAAGGCTTCATTTGTTCATGGGTAACCTATATTATGATTTAAATGTGAATTTTACTTATGTCTTTACTTGAATTTCACAATGCATTGTTGATTTAAGTTTCAATCTATACGACCTATGCTATTTTCATCTCATTTATAGCATATGCATTCATGAGCATTAGTTTTATGAAAATTATGAAGTTGATTAGGACCAATTATTTATATAAATAATTTTGAGAAGATATTGGTTATGACAAGAATGTGATCACATAAATATCTATTGTTACAGCTCTTTGAGAATTTTGGGTGCTTGTACCATCTCGTATATATAAATGAGCTAATCCTATGCATGAGTATCATGACTATGAACAATGATTTGGCTTTTGATCCCAGTTATGAATGTATGAGAAATATGTTTGGCTTTTGAACCTAAATGTGTATTGGAATGATTTGAAAGAACGATTGTCTCTTTTGAAAGTATGTATATATATAAGTATTCATGTGAGATGTTTGACTTCACACCAATGGATCAGGAGCCATCTCTGTTTCCTTGAACTATGAGCCAATCATTGGTATGAGTGAACGAAAATCTGATCCAAAATGGGGTTGCCCATAAGAAAGGTAAATACTCCGAAATAAGGATGCCCATAATGAGAAGTATGATATAAAATTTTGTGAAAATCCTATCCAAAATGGGGTTGCCAGTAAGGAAGGTTGATTCAAATGAAATTGAGTTGCCATCAGGTGAAGTATGGTTTACCTTTGGCAAGTAGGCCACTTCTTTATCGGTGAGGGGATTTCATCAGGATTCTATGTAATAGCTCTCTTGATTTTACTCATGTTGGTTGAGTTCACATCCCTGATATATATGAGCATTATTGGATTTCATTCATCATTGATTTTATTGCATATTGTTATACTACTCTTCTTTGGATATACATCTCTTTCTATATTATGTACCTTTGTCATCTAGCATTGAATGTAGGTTTGATAAGTCATATGCATTGCACCCCACATACTTAGTACATTCAAATGTACTAATACATACTTTTGCCTACTGATTTAATAATGTAGGGATTGATACTTTCATCCATCGTTCGACGGCTAGATAAAATTTAAGACACTTGTTGTTGTGACTCTTATCTTTCAAGGACAAGCCACCATCTATCTACCATATGTTGTTCACATTTTCATTTTACTTTGAGGAAGAGCCCAGGACATGTCTTGGCCCTCATACCATCTTATCTCTAGGGGCATTATTGGAAATGTTGTAGACTCTTGTCTGATCTATATGTTATGTGTTGTATTTGGAGCTTATGGTTATGGTTATATTTTGGATATGACTATTATGGATTTATTATGAGGATTATGATATGCATGTAAGTTTGATATGGAAATATGGAAGATCTGAAGTCCTGTGTTGCCCCACAAAGTGAGTCATACTTACCGCTCCTTAGTTCTTATGTGTTATGTGTTATGTGAATCTAGGTTATTCCATATCCCTATTACATCCCCATAGGGTGAGTCCTACTTTATCATCTCTTAGAACTATGTGTTTACTATTTCATGTATGCTTCCAAATCAATGATGTGAATATGCTTACTTACAGGCTTATTTAGGGACTCTCAGGTTCCCATTCACTATGTCACTCATTAACCCTTAGTCTGGGTTGTGACAGAGATAGTATCAGAGCACTAGGTTTATAAATGGTCCTCAAAGTCCAACATATCACGTCAAGTAGAGTCTTATTCATGGGTATGAAGTAGGCCACATCTATGGATAAGAGGCTACAAGGTATTTTAGGAAATCTTTCACTTTTTCATGATTCATATCATGCCATAGAATGTGTCTTACAATTTCTTATTTACATCCCTCCCTATTGAATTGGGAGAGCTACTATGGGCTCATAGCAAAATCTAGGCAAGGAAGAAAGAGTTGGCAAATGATGTTTATCATTTGGCTAGATTAGATGTTAGTGTCATGACCCAGGCATAGGGGTTAGATGTGACATAGCGAATGGCAAAGCCGAAGGGACCACTGACAAGCCTCTTAGTATATCATTACATATCCTTGTTCGCGAAAGCAATTATACAACAACAACAATAGATAGAAAATGGGGAAATACAGGGCTAAGGGACATCTTTGATACAAAAGAAACATAACAAGCCAATACTGTAGCATTAACATATCATAAGGTTCCAACAACACCTCTAATACTTAGATAGGAGCTAGGGCCAAGACAATCTCCCAAATCACACTCATAGTTATAAGTTTCTAACATAAGAAGAGTCAATACATAGCACAAATCAAGAAAAGTATGTCCTCGGAGTTGAGGACTCACCAACTTACTTTGAGAGAAATCATACTAGCCATATAGAGGAGGAGAAGGATAAAGTGGGCCTCTGATACCTACATGGTAACATTATGTAGGCATAGAATATGCGTTAGTACATTTGAATATAGTAACCATGTAGGATACAATTCAACCGGAGATAGGCAAAATAGACAAAATGCAATATTATAAGTAATGAATAGCATAATAACAATATGACTTGTATGAATGTTGTTTGAAGTAAAATATACTTATAGTGAACATATTACATGTGAATAAAGAGACTATCATCATAGACAAAGCAACTCAGAGCTCGGAATCCAAGGTATGCCACCCGCTTGGAAGGTTGATGAGGTACATACCCCTCACTTATGGTAGTACAGGATTGCCACCACCCAACAAGGTGGATGAGATACATACACCTCATCTATGGTAGTACGAGATTGCCACAACCCGACAAGGTGGATGAGCTACATACCCCTTATCTATGGTATTGGTTAGAATGTAAATACATTCCTTTCATCATCATAGAGTCTTTCAAGTAATAACTCATACAATAGATCATTAATATCTCTAGAATCTAGAACTGGATATTTTGTCAAACACTTGGCGGATGTGTAATACTAGTATAAAACCATGCAATTCAATAGTGAAATCATGCAACCAAACTTGATGTAGACCAACCCACCAACACTTGGTAATACCCTCATACAATAGTCACAATCTCAAAATATATTATAGATTCATAGCTCAAAACATGCTTAAATAGTCACAATTTTATGAAGCCCAACATAGTTCATAGTGAAATTTATAATAAGTAATACTCGTAAGTAAATTTGTCTAAAATGGAAGGTTGGGAACCATGGGTGAAAACATCCAATCGTTGAAACCGGCATACCTCAACTTTAGAGAATTCCTTGATGAAGATTGGATTGAGAACTTGAAGCTTGAGTGAAGTCCGTAAGATCCGGAATTAGTTTGGGATCCTTAATTTTGAGTGAAGTATTTGTCTAAGTGTTAGAGAGAGTATTGGAGAATGTATTGTGTTATATGATGTTGACATATGGCTAAGTATAGGTATTTTTACGCATAGGAAAGCTTAGGCCCAAGATCCAAACGCCTTTGACTAAATCAACAAAATTGGGCAAAAATTACCTCACCGAAAATCAATTTTTGGGAAAACTAAATTTTGATATGGTTGGTCTACAATCATCATTAGACCTATCTTACACTCAATTTTTCCTCCCAACTAAGATTATGAAATTGGATTTTCAAAATCACGCACAGATTTTGAAATATATTGGAAATTATAATTATAGGCACTTTCGAGGCACATTTTCAGGCTCTTTTTTTAGGGTCATTTATATATCTCCCCCTTGGAAACATTCCTCCCCAAATGTCAAAGAAACTTACATGAGAGAAATAAGCAAGATAATTTCAGCGCACATAAGAATGCAACATTTCACTTTAATATCATTTCGAAAATCTCAACATAAGTGTAAAAATCATCATGGACTTGTCAACAAAACATGAATGCATAACAATAACATAGGGGTTGAGACATAAGATGTGAAATCACATAAGGACTTAGACTTAGTACCTTAATCTTGAGTAGAATGGAAGAGATAAGGATATCACTTTTCCTTTTCCGCGTCGGCTTCCTATGTGGTACTTTCAACTTGTTGATTCCTCCAAAGGACCTTAATGGTAGCCACATCCCTATTTCTTAACCTCTTCACTTGTCTATCCAATATCTCTACTAGAACGTCTTCATAAGTCAAGTTGTCTTCAACAACACCCACAACATCCAATGGGACAATAGCATTCAGGTCACCCATATATTTTCTCAACATGGAACATGAAAGACCGGATGAACCAAGTCCATTTCACTAGGCAACTCTAACTCATAGGCTATCTAACCAATCTTTCTCAGCACCGATAAGGACCCACATATCTTGGACTCAATTTACCAATTTTACCAAAATGAACCACACTCTCCATGGGTGATACCTTCAAATAGAACCAATCACCAACCTTAAATTCAAGGTCCCTTTTCCTCACATCGGCATTGGACTTTTGATGACTTTGGGCTGTTTTTGACCTTTCCCTAATCAACCTTACCTTCACCATAGCCTCCATGACCAGATCTGAACCTAAAAAAGCCTTTTGTATACCTCAAACTTCTAATTGGGGACCTACAACGTCTACTATTGAGGGCCTCACAAGGAGCCATACCAATGCTAGAATGATAGCTATTATTATAAGCAAACTCAACCAATGGAAGATGATTATTCCAATTGGATAGTTCTTATGGCTTGGGCATCTGTTTGAGGGTGAAAGGTTGTATTAAGCTTAACCTTGGTACCAAGTCCTCTTTGAAAGGACCTCGAAAAGTATGAACTGAATTGAGCACCACGATCTGATATGATAAACAAGGGAACCCCATGCAATCTAACTAACTAATGAATGTACAATCTAGCATAGTCTTCGTCACCATAAATAGCCTTAACTGGTAGGAAATAAGCCAACTTTGTCATCCTATCAACGACAACCCAAATAGAATCAAAATCCTTTATAGTCTTACACAACCCAATCACAAAAATCTATGTTAATTTCCTCTAACGTCTGAGTAGGAATCTCTATATCTTGGGTTAGGTCACCACCCTTTGGTGTTCGGCTTTGACTTGTTTGTAACTATGACAACCTGATAAAAAATTTGGCAATGTCTCTCTTCATACCTCCCCACCAAAACACATCCATCAAATCTCTATACATCTTTCTATAATTGAGGTGACTATAATAAGAATAATTTTATGAGCCTCATCAAGAATCAACCTCCTCAAGTCAACAATATTAGGCACACACAACCTACCTTGGTACCTAAAGGCACCATCTCCCCGTTGGGAGAAAACCTACACCTTTCCATCTGCTATCAAGGCCTTCAATTCTAAAAAAGAAGGGTCAGGATATTGCTTTGCTTTTACTGCATCAACCAAGGAAGATTTGAACCATCAATAACCACAATACCACCATTATCAACCACTTCCAACCTAAACCTCAATCTAGCCAACCAATGAACCACTCTAGCCACCTCTTTGCCCCCATCATCAACATGAGTTAGGCTACCCATAGATACCCTACTTAAAGCATCTGCTGTGACCCAAGCCTAGGGCCCAGACGTGATCGGCGAATGGAAAACCCAAGGGGACACCAAGCAAGCCTCTTAGCATATCATACACACATTCTTGGTTGCAAAACCAAGATAAACATCAAGAGAGGTATACACAAAGGTAATTGGGACTAAGGGAGAAAGAGCTTAATACATAAATAACATAGATGAGTCAAAACTTAAGCATAATACATAACTTGTCCAACAACACCTCTAGATATAGAACTTAGCGGGGGCCAACATAAGCAACCGGGCTCAGACTCATAGTCATAAGTATTGCAACATATACAAGATATAGTCTAAATAGAAGCATGAAAGAAGATATATATTATCCCCAAACATAAGGACTCACCAAAAGCTAACTTGAATAATTTGTCTAGCCACAAGGAGCTATGGTTCCTATATGGTACATCATGTAGAAATAGAGTATGTGTTAGTATGTTTGAATGTACTAAGTATGTAGAATGCAATGCAACATGAGATAGACATATAGGCAAAATGCTATATCATAAACAATAGATAGCATAATAATAATATTACATGAATATATGATTCTTGAAGTAAAACATGCTTATAAGAACACATTAGATGTGAAGAAGATGACCATCACCAAAAATCAAGGCCTACTACCTCCTGGGTGAAGCAATTAAGATATATACCCCTCAATGTGGTAGCACGGGGCTATGACCCCCCGAGCTAGGTGATTGAGGTATATACCCCTCAACATGGTAGTATGGCCCTACTATCTCTTGAGCTAGGTGATTGAGGTATATACCCCTCAACATGGTAGTTTGGGCCTACTACCCCGCCCCCCAAAACTAGGCAATTGCTCCACTTACAATACCATTGAAATTTGTCATGAAATTAACATATATAAAACATACTTTAATCATCATAAAGTCATATATCTCATAAGACATGCATTGGAGCTTCAATTCCTCAAGAAATCATAACCAGACATTTTATCAAACACTTGGTGTGTGTGTAGTGCTAGTATAAAACTATGCAATTCAAGAGTGAAATCATGCAAGAAAACTTGAAGTAAAATATCCCACCAATACTTGGTAATACCATCATGCAATATACATTGAAATCCATCATCAAATCTCATACTAGACCATAGTTTAATACCCCAATACATACATAGTCACAATAGATAAGCCATTTCATAGTATAAACTTGAAATATATAGACATGTGTTTCCAATCCACATTTTATTAAAAACCCAACACAATTTGTAATCATAATTTATATTAAGCAAGACCCATAATAAATTAACATAAAATCATGCAGTTTATGTAAAAAAGGAGCTTGGGCTTCATGGGTGAAAGGAACCCATAAATGAAACCCACTTACCTTACACCTTGAATTCTCTAGAAATTGAGTTGACAAAGACTTGAAGTTTGGAAAGGGGTCTTGAAATCAACAACTTATTCCTAAGTTTCCTTGAATTTTTATTGGGGTTTTGATGGAGGCTCTTAAGAGAATTTGAGAGTGTATTCCAATTGGGAGGAGTGAATTTATCTTTAGGAATAGGGTTTAGGTCTTTAGAAAGTATTAAGATAGCACAAGAATCCACAAAAAATTAGGAGAAATGACTAAGTTTATGGACTGCCATTAATGAAATGAAATTTGGCAAAAACCCATATATACCCCTACACATACGTGTTCTACAAAAATGGGCATAACTTCTTCATTCGAACTCAGAATGAGATGAAACCAAATGCGTTAGAAAGTTAATTCAAAGAAATTTAATTTACTAGTTCATAGGCCATACCAAATTCTTTGTGTTCTAAGAGATATTCAACTTTAAATTTTACACTGGTATCGGTACTTGTGCAAACCTTAGCCAACAGAAACTCCTTTGCACTTGGCTAATGTATGAGACTCACAATGGTGTTAAACGATATGAATAAGCTTGACTTAGACTTGAATGAGATCTTGAAGCTTATATGAATTTCTTAAATCCGAAATGAGTTTGGGACACTTGAATTTTGATGAAACATTAGTATAAGTGTTTGAGAAAGTATCGGGGAATGTCTTGAATGATATGAAGGTAAGATATGGCTAAGTATAGGTATTATTGTATGGGAAGACTTAGGACCAACACCCAAAATCCTTAGATCGGAAAATAAGGCAGTGATGCGCCATAGCCACATCACGCTAGGGGTCCAGGCACACTGTTTTTGTTGCTCACTTGAAATATCGGATTTTGCTATGGTTGCTCTAAGATTCAGGTTAGACCCATTTCTCACTCAATTTTGCCCTTTGATCAAGAATATGAAGTTGAATTTTTGATATCACACAGAAATTTTGAGATATATGAAAATTACAATATTGGGTACTTCCAAGGATATTTTTTAGCACTTTTGGGGTCGTTTCAATTCTCCCTTCTAGGAACATTCATCCCCGAATGTTAAAGAAACATACATAGGAAGAGTTATTATGAAGAAATCAGTCCCAACAAGAATGCAACAATGCACTTAAACACCATTAACAAAATCTCAACACAAATGTTAAAATCACCATGAACATGTCAACACCATTAACAATACCTCCACCAAGACCTTTTTCTAAGCCAACTTACCCTCCATAATACCCATAAGCTCGAAGAGATCTATAGCACTCGAGTGGCCAACACATCCCCTCAACCTAGAAGAATGAAGAAACGTACGAACCGTATTCATATCTGTAGGCAATTCCTATCTGTATGCAACCTTACCAATTTTCCTCTACATTCTATAAGGTCTCACAACCATAAACTCATTAGTCAACCTTAAACACACATAGCCTACTTGGTAACCTAAACCACCATCTCCCTTTAGGAGACAACCTCCATTCCACCATCTTTCCACCTAAAACTTTCAACTCTAATAAGACGGAACCAAGGTCTTTCTTACCTAGACCTCTCCAAATAAAGAAAATTGGAACAACCAAGAACACTACACTACTATTCTCAACTTCCTTCAACCTAACTCCTAACCTAACCAACTAATGGACCCTACTAGTCACCTCTCTGCCACCATTGTAATGACCCTAGCCCAGGTCCTATATGTGACCAGCGAATAGGGAACCTAAAGGGACACCAAACAAGCCTTTTCGCAGATCATACACACATCCTTGGTCATACAACCATGATAAAACAACTAGAGACGTATACACAAGGAGAATTGGGATTAAGGGAGAGAGAGTTTAATACTTCAATAACATAGATGAATCAAAGCTCAAGCATAATACATAACTTGTCCAACAACACCTCTAGACATAGAACTTACCGAGGGCCAAGACAAGCAACCATGCTAACCCTCATAGTCATAAGTATTTTAAAATATAGAAGATGTAGTCTAAACATAAGCATGAAACAAGATATATATTGTCCTCGTACATGAGGACTCACCAAATGCATAGAGTATGCGTTTGTACGTTTGAATGTACTAAGTATGTAGGATGCAATGCAACAAAAGTAGGCACATAGGCAAAATTCAATATCATAAACAATAGATAACATAATAACAATATGACATGAATGAGTGATACTTGAAGTAAAACATGCTTATAAGAACATATTACAAATGAAGAAGATGACCATTATCATAAACCAAGGTCGACTACCTCCATGGTGAAGCAATTGAGGTATATACCCGTCAATGTGGTATCATGGGCATACCACCCCCGAGCTAGGCAATTGAGGTATATACCCCTCAACATGGTAGTTTGGGCCTACTACTCCCCTCTCCTCCCCCCCCCCCTCCACCCCCCCCCCAAAAAATCT